>CM067305.1:8014286-8331288 GCA_034231615.1 Meghimatium bilineatum
TTGTCACCTTTCTTTTTGAAATTGGTTAAAAGCACTCCTTGACAATCCCAGAACACTGTCAGCATAACCTTCCCTGCTGATGGTGTAACCTTGAATTTTTGGACACAAGGCGAAGAAGGATGTTTCCATTGCATTGAAGCACGCTTTGATTCAGGCTGGTAGTGATGCACCCATGATTCGTCCCCAGTAATAATCCTGTTCATCATGTCTTCTCCTTCATTTGCGTATTGACAGAGATGCTCCAATGACAAGCCTAATCGGTTCATTTTGTGTTCGTCCGTCAATTGTCTGGGCACCCACCTTGAACACACTTTCTTAAATTTCAATCGGTCATGCATGATGCTGTATGCTGAACCATGTGAGCACCCTATTGCAGCTGCTACAGCGTCTATCGTTACTCGTCTGTCACCTCGAATCATCTCCTCAACCCGCTGCACAGATGCGTCTGTTGCAATTTCAACAGCACGACCAGATCGGATTTCGTCAACAATTTTAGAGCGTCCTTGAGAAAATTTTTTTACCCAGCTGTGCACCGCTTTACGGGACAAACAATTGTCAGCATAAACAGGAAGCATTTCTTTATGAATGTCTTTTGCAGGCAGTCCTTTTGCCCATAAAAAACGCACAACAGCACGTTGTTCATTGATTGTACACTCTGTAAGTACAGTAGCCATTTTGTTTTTTGTGCTGCGCATGCGCAAGGTACAGCTAGCGCCATCTAGCGAACATAAACATAAAGTTCTATGATGATATCAACTATAAACAGCTTTAGAAACCACCTACTGCATTTTCCTGCCATCCAACATCAATTTGTGACTTACTTATTGACTCCCCCTCGTATATTCTATATATTTATATATAAAGCCTAAAAGCCTTCTTGTAAACATAAATAACACAGAGACAGAACAATGTTGCTTCAAATAATATCTTATACAAGTACTTGTACGGGATGTTAGTTGTTGTAATAGTCCTTGTCTTGATTGGTCCGTTCTCAGTGACTTGAGTACACAGGTTGAATGTCTTGATGAGATCACAATCACATCTGTTTTTTTTTTAGGATGTGGTTGGTCAAGTACGGAAAACCTGTTTACTTGTGCAAGCAATTCAATGCTGTTAGAACAACCATGTATTGCAGGGACTCGAAAGTAGAGCAAAGAATAGCAACACTGCTTACTTTCCATGCATGTCGCAAGAGGCGACTAAGGAGGTTATGGGATGGAGTTGGCTATCCCAGCCCACATAGGGTCAGTGACCCAAAGCCATGCTGAAGTCGGATGTGTCAGGCCGAAAGGCGCAGATATCACAGCAGTGCTGTAAACCATGACACAACACATTCCGTTCTCCGGACAACATCCTGATAATCTGCAGGAGTTTGAGAATGAACACAGAAGAAGAAGAACAGACCTGGTTCAATTCCCTTCAGCTGTAAGAATTATTTTCATTTATCCTCATGCTTCCTACTTGAATTTACTTGTATTAAATTCACGTTTACAGATGTAATTATAAGCCAGTTTCATTAGCCAAAAATATCCGGACGTGTTTTCGAACCTGGCACGCTGTAACACAGTGATAGCAAGCAAACTCACTATCAACTAGGTTATCATGCTCCTCTTGAGAAAAGGCTAAGCTCTAGTCATATTCTCAGCATCTCAGTGATTCTCCTTTTCAAATTGTGTTTATATTCCTAGCATGATGTGTTTATATTCACATGTAACAGCTGATGTGTTTATATTCACATGTAACAGTGGGTGTGTTTATATTCACATGTAACAGTTGATGTGTTTATATTCACATGTAAAAGTTGATGTGTTTATATTCACATGTAACAGTTGATGTGTTTATATTCACATGTAACAGTTGATGTGTTTATATTCACATGTAACAGTTGATGTGTTTATTTTCATATGTAACAGTTGATGTGTTATTCACTTTTTCACTAATAAGGAAGCCCATAAATATTTGAATCATATTCTGTTTTTTCATAAGATGTTTATCTCTAGCAGATGTAAAGCAAAAAGTATATGAAATTATCCAACAAAAAACACAGCAGACATCACAAAAGTATCAGACCACATATCACAAATGAATAATATTGACCTTCTTTTATATGTCTATCAACTCTACATAGACCAGGCTGTATAACTTCCTGACATCTTGATACTTCATTGAAATTTTCAAACTGATTGTGCTGAATTTTGACATCTTCATTGCTGACCATCTCTTCAGAGATCTGAAATAACAGCAAGAATATATGCTAGTTTTCTTCTGTATAAACAACATTGGATGAGACAGTTAGTTAGTCGTTGGATCATCGTCATTGCACTCTGGACGAGTCCATAGGTGCTCAGATCTCTCCTTGAGTGTATCGCCATTACACGTTGACTGACCTTCCCAGTACATCGTTGATTGAACATCATTCTTTCTCGCCCACAAAACCGCTCCTTTCTTGTGACACCACATTGCAAACCAAGGTCCCCTATTCTAGTCATGGAACAAGAGTCATCGTCACCTGTACAGTCATTTGCTTGTGCACTTTCCCCTTTTTGCACCCAAAATGGCCGCTCAATTTGCCACTCCACCAACAGCTGCAGCAGCAGCGTGGGCGGCCAACCCATCCGCCCTCTCACCATCTGGGATCCCGGCACAAAAATAAAAGTCACTCCATGCACACAGAAACCATTCACTGCATCCAGCTACCACTCCCGAACGCACCCCATGTGAACCCCCACAATCATGCTCAGGGAGCCACCAAGTACACAGGCATGTTCTCAGACCATCTGCGAGCACATCCAATTCAAAGCCCTGGCCACTGCCAAGATCTCCACTGTCACGCTGCCTGCCGTCTGAGCGAATTCATCACCCTCCTCTTCGATGGTCCCTCCACCCCCGAAGGTCCAGGCACCCCCGAAGTGTCTCCCAACCAACTCATCTGTATATAAAACCACACCACCCTCCCTGGAATTCCCACTGACGCACCTCCGACCCAACCATCGCCGGACACCACTCTGCGCACTCTCCATCGAGTGCCATTAATCCTTCAAAGGCCGTCGGACAATCTGAGGGCACCAGACTCCACTCTGCACCAGGCAGCACATCCCCCAACCTGCACACACTCTGTACAACGTCCTCTGCACACCCCATCCACGACCCCCCTCCAGGCCAACTGCCCTTCACCTTGATAACCTCTGGGTGCAGAGGGCGTTCCCTACCAGCGGTGACTCGCAGGAATCCCCGGGCACCTGCATTTCCTGCTCTGCAGCTGGGCAATCAAGCAGACATGACACAGCCCGTGCTGATGCATCTCCCGCACCATCCCACCCCGGACTCCATCCAATGTTTCCGTCAGAGTCCGACTCAACGTCAGAACCGCGAGCTCGCACTATACCACCGCCACCCACCAATCCCAGACACAGCAGCCACAACCCTCACTGCCACAAGACCCTTACAAGCCTTTACAACGATGTGGTCAACACGATCTTTGATCTGATAACTTACTGATTAATTCTGGAACACAAAATCTTCCCTAGCAATGTAAAATTTTTTCTCACTTTTAGCATATTCAAATTGTTTTTATACATTAACCAGATTCCCCTTAGAGTCGCTGCACATTGCTTCTACTAGTAGCCAATTACAGTCGCAGAGGGTCGCTTTCTTTTACTTGTTTTGTTGTGATTGATATTTCATTTTTAGTTTGCGCTGGGTTAATACCTGGCTGTGACAAAGGTCACAGTTCACGTTTTCTGCGCATACTTACATCGCAGAAATATTTTGTTGGACTGATTTAAGACAAATTTTTCAAAATTTGCGGAGTTTTTACACAATTTTTTTGCATTGGAGGATATTGTTCGTATATACACTGGTGTAACATGCAGTAACAACTCCATGACAGCTGTAGTTATGATGGAAATATGCACGATGTAGTTAAATTACATACCAAAAATAACGTGGAAAGTGACAGTGAAATTTCTTGTTAGATAGACCTACCGTTAATGTTTCTGACAAAGAGAAAGGAAAACGTGGTACTAATTGTGACATCACGAATTGTGCAGTTTGGTGTAGTTTTTCTAGTAGAAGTTAAGAATTTTGTAGCAAATGTTAGGTCTGTACATAACCTTGATAAATTGCCACGTTATGAATACTTTAGCATCATTGTCAACAATGAGTTTATCAATTTGCAGCAGATCTGACAAATTCATATGTAACATAACGCAAAAAACAAACAAGGAAAGAAGACATATGCTGGACATCTGTAACTGACAGTGAAATAAAACATCTTTTCTATATTTATATTATGATGGGCTGTCTATTCTGCTTGAGTATAGCATGTACTGAAGCACAGATGACGGGTTCAATGTTTCGGGCATGTCACCCTGTTTGGGAAAAAGGACATTTGAGAATATATCTCAATATTTTTGTTTCTTTTGACTCCAAGGTAAAAAAAAAAAAATTCCCAACATTATGTTGAGTTTATTTTTATAAATATATATGTATTAACCTTTAGCAAGCCAGATTAAAAAATACAAAACGTCTCCCTGCCACCGGATTCTTTTTTGAAAATTTTCATTATTGATGGTGACTGTTTTGAAAATGTGATAAGTTTTTGGTTGTTAGAGATATTTAAATAATATTTGCACATATAAATAAATAATTGAATTATGCATATATTGGTGTAATTTATGTATGTGTGTGTGTGATACCAGACGTATGAGAAAGTGGTAAAGACGTTTTTCACAAAAAACATATATTTTGTAACAAATAAAGAGGGATAAAATAAGGAAAAAAAATAACTTACCTTACATATCGAATTCCTTGGCAACACTGTCAACTAAATCACGTAAATCTGTTGTATTTATGTTCTTTCACTGCGAAATTATCAAAATATAGCCGGGGGAACTGTATAAAACATGTAGATTTGCAGTAAAATCGTTCTTTGAGCTTAGGCCTAGAGTTATTTTTTCTGCCACTTCAAAATATTCGATATCAAACGTACAAGTCCCCAAACCAGCACGGCATTCTGTATATTCACTGCTGTGAAACTAAATAACCTAATAATCCATGATTCAATCCACGATTCAATGTTATTTTATTCGAAATACAATGAAATAAAGGTCTGTAAAACCGATCCATCATCATGGCATCGTACCGGTGTACAGATGTGGTCAGATTAATTGCTCTTAAACTTTTACGAATAGCCAGCCATTCTCAAAAACGATCATGTCGGAAGTGGGGGATGTACCAGCTTCGATTGCGCATGTCCCCAGCTATGTGCACGGACTGTGGTACGTGTAAATCTCACGATAATCTCGCTGGGTGGGACGGCCCGCCATCAGCGCGCGCGGCCATTTTGTTTTTCGGCGGCTGGATATCATATCGGCTCGGTGAAGGTTAAATTATCTTTGATATAGTTTCATGCAAGACTATTGATTTTCCTGTTGATCTGCCAATTCTGAGTGGATATGATGAATAGTTTAAAAGAAAATGCCTTTTTAACATCGCCATATCGATAATTTGGAGGAGTTGTGTCCCTTGTCAGTGATGGGGGATTAACAATATGGAAATCTCATAGTTGTGAAAGGGTTAAAAATAAATCTCACCTCAAACTTTCGTTCCAGTTTTATGAAGTCCAGTAGGAATGGTACATGTTTAATCTGGAGATAAACATTCAAAAAACATGTCAAATAATAAAACAACATGTAACTAACTTTGTTGTCACAATAACAAATCTTTAATCATTCAAATAATTAGTACATTCACTAAAATAATCTGCTTCTTCTTTTGTGTTCATTCTCAAACTCTTGCAGATTAGCAGGATGTAGTCCGGAGAACAGAATGTGTTGCATCATGGTTTACAGCATTACTGCAATATATGCGTCTTTTGGCCTGGCACACCTGACTTCAGCATGGTTTTGGGTCACCTTGACCCTGTATGGGATGGGACAGCCAATTTCATTCCATAACCTCCTTAGTCAACTCTTACAAAATACATGAAAGGTATTCTATTGTATCTGAGCACATAGTTCAATGTGCAGTAAGCATGATCTATGAACTAAGCTTAGTTCCTTCTATTGTATCTGAGCACATAGTTTAATGTACAGTAAGGATGAACTAAGCTTAGTTCCTTCTATTGTATCTGAGCACATAGTTTAATGTACAGTAAGCACGATCTATGAACTAAACCTAGTTCCTTCTACTGTATCTGAACACACAGTTCAATCACATCTTATTTTTACAGAGTTATAATTACCCTTGGCATGAAGAGTTTTTCATGATCAGGTTGGGATTGAAAGGGTTAAAACACATTGACCTCATTATCTACAAAATAATTTGTTCCAAAAATTGACCTTATTCTCAAACAAATTATTACCAATTAACCCCTCACCTCATTGTCATTATCTAGTTCCTGACTCATTCCTGCCACTGAATGTGGAACAATAGAACCATTATTCCCAGAAGCCTGATCAAATAAAACAGACAAATCAGAGAATATAATCCTAAAACTGTAATCAAATACAACAGTTTCCATAGTGATGCCATACACTTGTAATTACAATCTCTCTCTCTTTCTCTACAATGATGCAATGCATTTTATAATCAATATCCATCGCTATGATCCCATACACTTGCTCTATTTCTTCTACTTTAGCATTCATTCTCAAACTTGGGGAGGGGAGGGGAAGAGAAAATCTACTTGTGGGGATAGTAGAACAGTCTCCATATATGGAGCACTGACTGTGATATAAGCAGAATGTTTCTGGGCAAATAAGCAGTCACAGACCAAACCAGTGAGAAAGTAGCAGTGCTGATATCTCCACTGAAATATCCCATATGTCAAGTGACCGGCAGCATTAACTCCATGTCAGGAGTATGTCTGGGGGGGGGGAAGGTGTCCTACTGTTGCCGTGTGGTCACCATTAGGAGATGGAGATCCTATGGGAGACACCTCTCATAGAAAAACAGGAAAAAAACCCTTTACAAACTTCTGATATCTTGTGCACAGTGCTAGAATGCTCAAGAACATCGACAGGGAGACTACATAATTTTTTCCCACTGATGGCAGAACATGTCAGCGTGAACATGCCTGGGTACCAAACAACGAAAATAAGACATGTACGCATCATACAGTTAATGACTTATGCTCAGATTCATTACAAGAAGTGGGACTGCATCTGTAGTTCATCGCCAGGCAGGAGGAGCAATACAGTCTAGATCCCTAACACTGAATGTGTTCACCAAAAGCTGCTGATTATGTCTATGTGTATTGGGGACTCAGGATTAAACAGAGTAGAGAAACTACCCAAACCAATCTAGAAAAAAAACATTATGCAGTAGAACAGTGATGGTGTGTTTGAGAAAAAAATTAACGCAACAGAATTTCCTTCAAAGAGAAAACAGTGATGCCTTGTGCATCCAGTAAACACATCTTACTGACTAAAAGATTCTCAGACAGAGGTTTTGAATGCTTCAGACAGGACAGATGACAACACAATTGAGGAATCATCACTGTGGTACTGAACAACATAACTGCTACAGAAATTGCATGGAACCCAGAACATTTCACAAACCCTAATCTATATCTACAACTTTATTACAAACCCTAATTTATATCTACAGCTCTATTACAAACTCTAATTTACTGGTATGTCTACAACTCTATCGCAAATAAGAAACATATTTAGACATCCATAGTAATATATAAATGATACAAACAAAACAAATATATATTGGATTAAATTTCTCTTGTTTCTGTTTCTTGGCGAATTTCTTCAACTGTACAAGTACTTTCCATGATATTTCCACCGTTATAACCTCACCAGCAATTTGAATCAAATTCTGTGGAATCATGGGATATGAGAAAGCGGATGCTCTGTCAAAAGCAGGAAGCGAAATGGAGCAACACAGACACCCACTGTCTTACGGAGAGGCAAAAACAATAATACACAACACATACACAGCAAAGTGGAAGAAACAAATGGAAGTGGAATACAAACATGATGCAATACATCTCCTCTAAAGATATCAACAGACCACAATATTTCGCATTAGAAAAGGCCATTGCAGACTATTGGGTTACCTTTACAGATTGAGGATCTCATACACAGATGAATGTCCATGTGGATCCGGAACCCAGACTCTGGAACACATACTTCAGGACTGCTCAACATACAAAGAGCAGAGACAGAAGACCTGGCCAGAGGATACAGACTTGAGGCAAAAGCTATGGGGCAGCCACTCTGACCTGGAGAAGAAGGTGGACTTCGTTTTGACAATATAGCATGACCACAGTTGCTGAACGCAGAAGAAGAATAATCAAATTAACTTTTAATACTCTGAAATTAATTAAATATTGAATGATACTACAGAAATATCTAAATTATACCAAACAATGATACCAAAGGTGCAGAGGATTTTCTGTATTTGTTCACATACCGTTAAGATCCGTGTATAAACCGAGAATTTTTGGACAAATATCAGAGATGACTTCATACTCCTCATCTTATATTCGAGTAAGATCAAATTGTAAAAAAATTACGTCCAAATCACAGTAAAAAATGCCAGTGACGTGACAACTTACATTTCCCGATATATTAAGCCAGGATAAAATGACTAGTGCTCACCAGCAATCTGGAGCGTACTTACCATAATGCTAGGCCTAGATTTACATTAATTTCTATATATCATACAATATTTCCTTCAAAAACTCAGATATTTCTTGATAAAAACTCACTTACTAGGTCTATATCGTTATTTCCGACATGCCGCCATTTTTTCTGAGCATAATTTCCCCGGAAATGCTATTTTTAGCAACGGGTATTACCGTTTTTTTTACCGTTACAGTACATATATCTCTATCATAACGGTTTCAATTGATCATCGAAATTGGTCAGAAAAGTATACCAGTATCTGATGTTATTTATTAACCTAACTACGGTAAAGTGTAGGTACCGGTAGTTACCGGGTACATATAATGTCGTCTGTGATAACAAATGACGTCTATATAACGGTAACTGGCGTTTATAGTCTAGCCCTACTGGGTAGTGTTTTGATAATAACAGACTAAATTATAGGAGGTTTGGCTTGCATACAGCAAAATGTTTAAACAAAATTATCTGTAGTGAAGACACAAAAACAGAACACAGAATAACATCAAATATCGATAAAAATTTAAGAAAAACTTACTGGTGCCAGTCCAAACAGTCATTGAAATCCTTCAAAGTCCGAATCACTGTCTGAAATAACTCACGAATGTCATCATCTGTCATGGAAACATCAGGGTGGATATCGTCAGTCTCTGGTACATTGTCGTCGTCGGCATCGTCCTCAAAGATAGCGTCGTCCTCACTTCCATCCATTGCGTTACTTATTGAACACTTTTTGAAAGATCTGATGATCATTTCGGATGAAATATCAGACCATGATTCTTTGACCAACGTAACGATTGTGGTGATGTCAACATTTTTTATGTTACCACCCTTCGTCACTGCTAAATCAGATGATGCCATCCAGTCATTCCATTTTGCTCGGAGTCTGTCCTTGAATGGTTTGTTCAGGCCGACATCTAGTGGCTGCAAGAGGGATGTAAGTCCCCCAGGAATGACGGAAACAGACAACCCCATCTCACGGCATCGTTGTTCCACTTTCTCTGTGAGATGCGCCCTAAATGAATCCCAGATTAGCATGGATGTTTTTTTTTTAAAGTGGCCCCTTTCCTCTGCCCCCACACTTTATCCAGCCATTCCAGAGTACCACTTTCGTCCATACAACCTTTCGTGTGAGCATGCACAAACACGCCACTTGGGAATTTAATACCCTTAGGCAGAGTCTTGCGTTTAAATATAATCACGGGGGGCAAACGTGACCCATCTGCCATGCAAGCTAACACAACAGTGAATCGAGTTTTTTCATGCCCAGTTGTCTTTACAAAAACTGTCTTCGCACCTTTGCGTTCAACGGTGCGATAGAAGGCATATCAAAGCAAACAGGTGTTTTGTCCATGTTTCCCATTTGAGATATTTTGTAGTTAAATCTCTTCCTCAGGTTGATAGTGAAATGTTGAAACGAATCAATTTTTGTTTCCAGCTCCTTCTGCAACTTTTGTGCCAGCTTAGTGCATGTTCGTAGACACAAGTGATGTCTGTTCATAAAGCGATTGCACCATCCCATTGGCGCAACGAAGTCCTCAGATTTGTGTTTCTGGAATGCAGGATCTTTCAATATCGAGAGCGCCCCGATTCGAATATTGGTGCGGGTTATAATTAATCCGTTCTGTCTAGACTCCATTATCCATTCGGATAATTTCTTCTCCAGCGCAGGGAATGAAGCTGTACGGCCGCGTGATGCTCTCTTTGACCTTGGCATCAGAAAATTCTTCCTTTTTTTCCCTCCATTCTCGCACTTGCTTTTCGTTCACAATGAAGTGGCGGGAAGCCATGGAATTGTTGAACTTCTCCGCAAAAGCGATAACATCCAACTTATAACCAGCAGTATATGATGTTCGTTTCTGTCCAGGCATCCTTCTTATAAAACACGAATAAAATCACAATGACGATAAAAATGTATGAACTGAAGCTAAACTACTTGTGCAGTATTCTTAGCTAGCTAAGTCAGCCTTATATTCTGTTAATTAGTCCAGCCCACTGAGGCCGCAGATTGACTACTGGCCCTACCCATTTCAATCGGCTCAACCAATCCAAGTTTCCCTCACATTATGTGATGCCATTCAGATAAGTGACTGAATGCAATCTTTCTTTATAGAAGATTTGAAAGGAGGTTCCAAATCACGACACATCATAGGCATTTTGTAGTAAAATTCCGCCGTAATTGACTCCCTCCCCCAACCACTGTACATTTAGTGGAAGACGAGATCAATTTCACAATCCTCTGTTATGTTTATTTTATTACCGTATTCTCCCCACACGGTAAACATAACAAGGAACAAAGTTCAAACTCTTCTGTATCTTATAAAAACAAACGTGATCTCAATGTCTTGCCGTTCATCGTTTCCGTTTAAACGTCACTGTCAGAAGCCGGTGACATAATAGTTACGTAGTAATTACTATTCACTAGCGCTGTTCCATGTCATAACGCCCAGACACCCAACATAAACAATTCATTCAGGAAAGACTTTGTTTCCCAAAGTCTCACCACCTCATAAACCGTCTATAGCCATGGATAGGGAAGTCAGCCTATTCATTATTTTCGGATGTATTGTTCCAGAATACAGTAGCCTACCGGGGTTTCATTCCTTGATTCATTCAAGTTACATGAGTGAAGCAAATGAAAGGAATGCCATTTTCTTACAGTTGCAAAAGTTTTTGTTAATTTCCATTTAGCATGTCGGTTCTTTCTTATGATGATGAAGTTCATTATTGCCGGCATTGTTAAGTTGGGGATGTCGGGTCTATAGTTTGATCTTAGACTTTCGCCACTTTCGGGAAGGGATAATTAGGTTCTCGGCCTACAATCGGATGGGTTTATATTCAGATCTTAACGGTAATTTCATACAACATCATCATGAGCTATATTATTACTTCATTGATTTCAATAAGGCCTTTTATTGATTTTTAGCAAGGTTTAAAGAAAATTATGAACAATGTTTTATTCTGACAGAAATTAATATAAATTGTTGAAGAACTCTACACACAAAAAAACAGTTCTAATTAACTGTGATATCAGTGACTTTTTGAAAACTGCAAGAATTTGTATTTACAATGGCTAGCATTATTGAATATATTTATGACACACATGATGCAAGAAACATCACATAACCATCAAACAAAAAACAATATCAATTGGTGGCAGGTCTCTATACAACTTATGGTTTACATATGACATGGCTGGAAGCAAGAAGGAACTATAAAACTTTAATGAACTTTATTTCTATAATCGCAAATCTATAATCCCCTATATTTTGTTATTATAGCGGGAAGTGAATGAAACAAGATTTGATGCACATGTTCATTGGTAGTGTATGATGGTTTGCACATTGTTTTCATTTTATTGCACGGTCTAAGAAATAATGTCACTTGCAGAATGTTAATACAACTGCAGGATAGTGCTAGATTAGAGGAGGTGGTGGTCAGGGTTAGGTTTAGTGTATACAATACATATAACGATAGTATATGCCCCACCTCTTTGTGGTGAGGGAGACAACAAGTGTGTTCTTGCATCTCTGAGTGACATTCCAAAACAATAAAAACTTTTACGTGCACAAAATTCTTAATAACTGTGAACAGGAAGTAGTAGGGAGTATGCTCTGTGATAACTGTTTCAGAACTTTTTATGGCATAGAAATTAACATTGGGAAAAAAGCAAGATAATGGTGATCAGAACTAATCAACAGACTTCTGTTAATACCTGAGTGAATTAGTACAAACTGGCAAGAGTGAATACCTTCTTCTTCTTCTTCATCGTTCTTCAGTCAGATATCAGGTTACAGCACCAATAGCTTCAATGAATTGTGTGATTCGCTTCAGGTCATCCATGACAAATCAAACTACTCCATGACTTCTGGGTCACTTTGACATATGATAAGATAACCAACCTAACTCACAGACATTTCCCTAGTCACCTCCTGTAACATGCACATCAAATCTCAGTGAATGTGATTTTTTTGCTTCCCTTTTGGGCCCTTATATCACACTAGAGACTAGGTTAATATATAAGCAGTGATAGATACACTAGCAAAGAAATTAAGATGACTTAACTACATATATTGAAGTACCCCGGGTATCCTCGAGACCACAAACATAGAACATCAGTATTCGTACTACAAGGGCACATATGCCTACTTGTAAACATAAATAACATAGAGACAGGAGAATGTTGCTTCAAATAATACACCATAAATAATAGGAAGGAAGATACAAACTGAAAACTAAGATGAAAAATATTTGTCACGGGGAAAACAGAACAACAAAGTTACAACTATCATGAAGCTATATGTTTTCAGTGGCAACATCACATATGGTTTTGAGATTGACATCTGCATGGAAAAGAAAATAATAATGGATCTCAAAATGAACTGTTAAGCTTATTAGAGTTCCAAAAATATCATGGACAGAAAGATGAACCCACACTTATGTCCTCAAAGACCCGAAGAAGACTGGCTACTCAAAACTATCCCAAACAAAAATGTAGGCTAACTTATTTTTGACATAAAAAAACATAATGGTATAAAATGATTGCATAATCTTGAAGTTCAATGTTCCAGGAAAGAGAATAAGAACAAAAGGCAGAACTAGACTTAGATACTATCAATATTGAGGGACACATATATCTTTAATATCAAAGACACCCAGAACATGACACTGGAAGAAGCTGGACATCCTACAGTGTGTGCACAGAACCGAGAGGCTTACAGATTGTCAGGTCTTCACAAACACAACATTGTATAGTTTGTGAGTTGTATTATTGAAAATAACAAAGATAATTCAGAAATTGACAACTCAGCTACATTTTATGATCACAAGTTTAATTTATATTTTCTTATTATTTTCATGTCAAATTAATTTGGAAAAAATGCATAACTTTTTTCAGGGTTTGCGTACATACTTGGTTGAGGTATAGTTGAATTGCAATTTTTAAGGGCTATCTATACTAACGATATTATTTGTAATTATGTAGCACTATTTTGCAAATTTTGTCCAAGTACCTACATGTTCTCCAACAGTGTCATCCGCCCATGTGTTGGCGTGGCCTGAAAGTGGAGCAAAGAATAGCAACACTATTTACCTTCCATGCATGTCATACAAGGCGACTAAGGAGGTTATGGGATGGATTTGGCTGTCCCATCCCATATATGGTCAGTGACCCAAAGCCACGATGATGTAGGGTTACCATAATTGACAGATGGAAAAAGAGGACGTTTTGACGTGCGCCTTTAAATCCAGTGCACCCTTATTGTAGGGTTACCATAATTGTCAGATGGAAAAAGAGGATATGCAAAATAGTCATCAAATATGACCAGTATTAAGTGTTATGAAAATAAAATTAAACTACATAAAATATTGTTCTTATTTAATTATAAACTTGTATTAACTGAGTTTCTGCATTTTTAAAATCTTTTAAAAAAAATTTAAGTTTAATCTTCAATTAAAAAATGTATTAATTAATAATTATAACTAATGAACTCATGTTACCGTCTGCTATGCGAAATGCTTTATGTTTATGAGAAATTGAAAATGGCTAATGGAACCAGAAGTTCTGATGGCTAATGTTAATATTGAGCTAAATATAGCTGGCGCGTGTGTTTATTTCACTATACATAATAGATTAAAGTATATAGCACAGAAAAGTAAGTAAGAAAGTATCGATTGATCGGGGACGGACGGATGGTCGGGGACGGAGAAAAACCCGGACAAAAGCCATTTTTCTGGAAAGCCGCCCGGGGCTGAAGTAAATTATAGTTCTCCGCTGTGACCTTTGCTCTAGTTTCGAGGTGTTACCTAACCTTTGTTGTGTGATTTGGCAAGCTTACGGGTAAGTACTTAGAGTAAGGTTAGGATTAGAAATAATATTTCTAATGTGTGTGCGCACCTCGCTCCATGTGTAGCTGGCAGAAATACTGATAGCTCACCACAAATAATAGGAAATTGTAAAAAATGTGTAAATTGGAAAACAGATTATGCATAAGTTCATCTGTGTCTAGATATGAACTCAAGTGATTATCGGATGTGACGTCACTGCAGCCATTATTTTGATTGGTGTTGCACTGGAATCCATGACGTTGGATAGTTAAAATTGTTAACAGTGTGCTATTTATAGCACAGCAGAGAACTAATCTTTACTTTCACCGCCGCCCGGACAGGGGCTTAAAAAGAGGACGTCTCCGGGGAAACCTGGACGTATGGTAACCCTATGCTGAAGTAGGATATATCAGGTCGAAAGGCGCAGATATCGCAGCAATGCTGTAAACCATGACACAAAGCATTATGTTCTCCGGACTACATAACATTCTGCTGATCTGCAGGAGCTTGAGAACGAACGCAGAAGAAGAACAGAAGTGTAATTGTAATAGTGATCTCAGAGCTATCTGCATATCTCAGATTCCCATTGATCTTGAGTCCTGGAATTCCTTCAATCCTTCTATATGTTTAAAGATATTCTTTGTGTAGATATTAAATAGTAAAATAGGCTGAGTGATAGTAAAATACACCCATCCTTGTCTTCCCCCACTTATTTTTATAAATGGCGGTGATAATTCAAACCTTGTTGATGCAGCAGTCTGTAACATTACATTCTTATTAAATTTAAATGACTGATTGATAATCAATCATTGATACTGATTTAATAACTATCCTATGTCATAATATATATATTTTTTTTAAACACATAAAAGGCAGAAGCACATACTAACCTGGTTGCGATATCTGCAATGACAACAATGTCTTGTACTTACAAAAAGTTATTAACAAATTAAAGTAACAAATTGTTTCGTACACCAATACATTAACATTAATTATTTTTAATTTACTTTAACGATCAAAATAAACTGCCATGTTGAGACGTACAATTTAGCATTGTAGTTACCACTCAAAATTATAATAAATCCCCAGTTCCCAGGAGAAAATCCCAGCCCATATTATTTTCTAGGACAAAGGGCGGATATAGATCTACGCCTAGATTGCGAAAAATGCCCTCATTTTAGTAGTCACACTGTTTCCTACCCTTCCCTTTTCCGAATTAAAAAATAACATAATTCATCAATTCAAAATATTTATAAAAATATTGATATATGAACTCACATTTTCAAAACTCATCTGTGTGTTTCTGAATTGTATTATCTAGATTCTACATTCTTTATTCCAAGTCCCAGCACAGCAATCCACAGTACGGTGACAATACTTTAGAATTCACAAAACATACGGGATGCACGCACTTCTAATTATTTTTTTGGGGTAAATACAAATAAGGCAGGAGAGTTACTGAAGAAAACTGTCAATATAAAATATAGAAAATAACAATAAAACAAAGAACAAATACAATTGTCAACATGACGGTCCAATTGGGACCTTTATCAAGACAACAAAAACAGTTAAGAACACAAAACCATAACGAATATAAACAAAATGGCTGGGAGACGGATTTCTCTCACCAGGAAATCATCACCCAGTAACAGATCCAGCGCAGCACAATTTTAATAAGTACATATTGATGCGTTCAATATGTTTAAATTATGAAATATTAAAAGATGAAAGATGCAAAGCTAAAGAAAGGGGGACACCAAATAACATTGCCAAGAACGGGGGGAGGGGTCATCCTCCGATATTTAGGTTATTTATAATTAATCTTTTGCACTGATCCACAAAGCGTCACTTATCTTGGCTGATGTCTCTGGCCAATGACCATTTTGCATAGGCCTATACTTGAATCTCCAACCAATGAAGAGCACGGGTATAGTTGGCTTAGCAAAGGTAAAGTACGTTTGGAATCCGCGCGAAGAATTATTAATTGGAAAACGTAAATACACCCACATCATTATTGCGTCATATAGGTTATATAGATGTTAGCGATCTCACATTTCACATGTTCTGCTATATGAGGAAGGTAGCCACCTCCTCTCCCTTGCAGGCTTTGCTATATGACTAAGGTAGCCATCTTCTCTACCTCGCAGTCTTTACTTTCAGGACTACCCTGTACACAATTAAGGCTAGCTATTAATTGAAAAGACTCAAGGAAATGGACATGCCGAAACTAGATCTAGTCTTGTTTGAAAATGTATGAAAATCACTTTATGTCTAGCCTAACATGGTACGCCTTGCTTTAGTTCTATCAGTACTGTCCTTGGTTTCTACCCTGACCATGTACATTCTTATAAGACATCTGCGCAGAACTAATTATGACTTCATTCGTTGTGTCATGTGACGTATTCCTTCCAGAACGTTGTCTTCCCAATGAACTCTCTGAACCTCTCTCTGTCTTGGGCGATGTGGCTTGCATTTTCTAGCGATGTATTCATATTATCTTTAATGTCGTCAGTCCATCGTCTTCTTTGCCTGCCCCTTCTCCTCTTCCCAGGTACTCTTCCCTCCATTTAAAGACTTCTCTTTAAATAGGTCTTCGATGTGGTATTTAAATAGGTCTTTCCCATAGGTCTTCCGCCAAAATGGCCATCTAGAACGAATGTGTTCTCTTTACGGTGCTCGATTAACGGTTGTTCCTTCCCGAAAGTAATGGCAACCTACGGGAATATTGTGCCTAGAAATTTCCAATGGATTAACCGAACTTCATTCGTTACGTTTTTAATTATTATCATGGATTTGGTTGGCCACTATTTATATACCTGAAGTCGCATTGGCTATTTTCGGCATGCTACTCTAAATAGGGACCAACGAAAATACGATAATGATAAAAAAAATAGTAACGAATGAAGGTCTAATTAATACTGTGCATCGATTTTCTATTGCAATGTCTACACTGTGGCAATCACACAGCAGCAGCTCGACGGAAGAGGTAGAACAATGTCTTTTGCGGATGATATACTGTTATACAGACAAGGAAGAGATAGAACAGAAACTGTTAGATCACTGCAGAAAGAGCTAGACCGTATCGCCTCCTGGTGTGATGGTTCAGGGGCACAGATCAACCAATAAAAGGCTGCAGTGACATGGTTCTCTCTTAACAATCACATCGTAAAGTCTGTGAAACCGACAGTAGAGATGAGAGGGTACGATGTAAAAGGACCTCAGTTTTACAATACCTGGGAGTGCGATTTGATCATAGTCAGTATTTCCGGGAACTCTTTGATCATGTTATTGCAAAGACCCATAACAGACGTTCAGATCTGAGAGTGATGACAGCAGCTGACACTAAACAACCACAGATTGTAATCTTATACGAGGCTCTTGTCCTCCCTGTCATTGAATATGCAGGCACCACTATCACCGACAGTCACACACATTTTTAGAGACTGGGGAGAATTCAAAGTGAAGCGATGCGGATCATTCTTGAATGCACAAGGGACACATCCTGTGTGGCTATGAAATTTCTCCTTGATTTTCCGAGCATATCTCATAGAATTGATATGTGGCGTGCCATTGAATACCTCAGAATGAGTTCTGACATAGACCACCCACTACACAGCGAGTTCACTCAAGAGAGATTTGGCTCAAGAGAGGCAAATCGTGGATGGACCGGACCGAGGATACCATTAAACATATCTGCGCCCCAGAAAATATAGCTCCTGGCGATAAGGACATCGATTCCTACGGTTTTTCAAGAGGTAGTCAAGACCGTCATTACACTCAACAGAGAGTGCAGGAAACAATGCCACGTAGGCGTTGATGCTGAGGTCATGGCACTAATATGCGAGAAAACCGATGATACAGATGTTGTGATTTACACGGATGGGTCGGTCATCAGCGATGCGCATGGGCATTTACTGTCAGATCAAAGGGGACAATAGTACACGAAGCCAGTGGTGTCTTTACCGCAACAACGAGCAGTCTTACTATGGAAGTATTCGCCGTAACGCAGGCACTCTACTGGCTGGAATCGCAAGCATATTCACATGCATGCATACTAAGTGATTCACTTACAAATACTACTTATAATCCACATTTTAATATTAACCATAATTTTAACATTCTAACCACAATGTTAATAAAATGACACAATTACCGTATTCATCATTTCTTGGGGAATAAACTTATTGAATTCTATCGTCTGCTACTGCGCATACCCAATCACTACACAAGTTCAACTATCGACTTTACATAATTTTTTTAATTTTCCTATTATTTCTGCGCGCTACACACTGAGAGAGAGACCCCCACCCACAACCATTTCTAAATATTAGTTATAATTCTAACCCTACTCTAAGTACTTAACCGCAACCTTGCCAAATCACACTACAAAGGTTAGGTAATATCTCGAAACTAGAACAAAAGTCACAGTGATGGCTTAGACTGAAAAAGTGCCGAACTTTTCTGTATGAGGTATTGTACACTTTGGTGACCAATTGCGACGATCGTCGAGTTTTCGTTATAGGACCTTGGTGGCCAAGTCGAAATTGCTATAATGTATCAGAAATATATAAACACCATGACAACCAACAAGGGCACAGAAGAACAAGAGGTAAACATAAATGAAGAGAAACTACAAGTAAAACATTGTCAATATCTTGGACACATAGTCACAAATGATAGCAGATATGAAACAAAAGTTAAAAGGAGAATTGTAATGGCTAAAAGTACCTTCAATGACATGAGGAAAATAGTAACATCTAAACAAATTACAAACAAATTAATATGTTAATTATAAAATGCTACATCTATTCTATATTAATGTGTGGACCCGAAACATGGACACTAAATAAATAATTAGAAGGCATAATTGATGCCTTTGAGATGTGGGTATATAAGAGAATAGGGAGAACATCAAGAGAAGATGAACATGTGAAGAGAAGAAAACAGATAAAGAGGTGCTAAATACACTTAATATGAAGAAAGAATTACTAAGAGAAAAAAGGGATCAGGGAAATACAATATTTTAGATACATTAAAAGACATGGCACATTGTTGAAGATCTTACTTGAGGGTAAAGTCAAAGGGAAGCGAGCAAGAGGTAGACAGAGATACAAGTGGGAGGGTAACATCACAAGATGGGCAGGTTACAGTCTAGCAGAGTGCCCCACCAAAACAAGAGACAGGGGATGTTGGAGAGTTGTTGCAGACAACCTTCGTTGTGGCGACAGCACTTGATGATGATGAGAAATACGGCCGCCATAGTGATATAGTTACTAAATATATCTCTATGGTGAGTTGGTGAAGGGTAAACGATCTCAACGTGGACAAAAGAAGCGTACAAGGACTCGTTAAAGACCTCACTGAAAGCATTTGAAATAGACCAAGAAATGGAAAGAACTTGCACTGAATAGGTCTACATGGCGCTCAACAGTCAAAAAGAGCGCATCATCTTGTGAAAAGAGGAGAGATGCTGCAACCCAACAGCGGAGAGTAGCTAGAAAGTCACGGATATACCAAAATCCACTTACAGTGGTCATTCCATGTCCTTACTGTCCAAGGACATTTACAGCTATCTACGAACTATTATGCATGGTCATAATTCTATGTGAAAAGTGGATGTATAAATGGTAATCATCACTTGTGATGGACGAACATACACAAATACTAAATATACCTTACTTCAGCGGCCCACGTCATTCAAAAATGGCTTCTCCCTTGCGTTACAACGTTTAGTGGTATTTGGTGGCTAAAAATGATTAAAATCTCATTATTTTTGCGTCAGATATAATCACCATTGCAGAAAACTGTGACCATCAATATAGCAGATGATTCTTGGAGCGAATCTGAAAGTGATGTATCATAGAAAAGTTTCAACAGCCTAAATGATATAGTAGTAGGCCCTATATGTATCATAGAAAAGTTTCAACAGCCTAAATGATATAGTAGTAGGCCCTATATGCATGACGTGACGATAATCACAGTATAACATAAGGGATGCAGCTTATTTAGTAAGTTAATAGGGTTGAAATTGAAGGTAGGCGTGACAAAATTGACCTTGAAAAGACTGGCGCGCACAAAAATCATTGGGCATGGAGAAGGCTTGCTAAAAACGAACTTATTGAGCTGAATACGCTATATATCTATTCGCTAAATACTTTATTGCCTCTTAGCGTCAGAAGGGTTCTCTGGAGTGCTGAGTATATTGTGGAATTTATCACCTCTTTTATTTCGGTGGTCCATCGTTTTCGAGAACTCATCCACCCCTGACACCGCAAGGAAAACAAGGGCCACAGTGTATAGATCGATCGATCGTTTTCGAGGTCGGCTTCTATGTCTGCCGTCACTGTATCTGTGTAACATCGTTTGATGTCTGATGGTAGTCTGCCAATGTGTGCAAACCATTTGATCTGTTGGCTCTTAATATACTCCAAGATTGGGGCGGTGCCGGTTCTTTGTCTAATGTCCTTATTTCTCACTCTGTTTTTTAGCGATATTCCTAGGATTCTGCGTAAGCATATCATTTCAGCTGTCACTAGTTTACGTTTGTCTTGTGTTGTCCATGTTTGGCTTTGGTAGCACAGTGTTGGCATAATAATCATTTTGTGTATAAATGGAACAGCTGAATACTCGTGCTCTCATACAATGAGAAACAACACTTTATGGGTTGCAGACAAATATAGCAAATACATGAGAGGAATTGACCACTTCGGCCAACTGAGAGCAGGCTATCAATATCCACACAGATCCCAGTACGTGGTATCTACCATTATACCACTTTCTAGTTGACACTGCACTGGTAAATGGACACATCATCTGCAACAGTGTTAATCCTGTTATCACTGCAAAGACGTTCAAGTAGAATATCAGTCGAGCTCTTATAGTTTAAGCTGTTCTTCGACGAAAAATGATATCAAATTCCACAGCTTACAACAGAATGACTTGCTGGGTGACATTTTCCTGATAAATATGAAAGGGCAAGGTACAAACCAGATTGTAGTGTGTAAAGCTGCAGGAAAAAGAAGTCAGACCTGCATATACTGCCCTGATTTCATTGTACCTCTGTGCGTGAAGCCCTGCTTCAAATTATATCACACTTTTGAGGATTATCAGCAGCATGGAAGTAGATTCTTGCAGAGACTTATGCTTACAAGTGCAACCACTAATAATGATGCAAGCAGTTCAGACTGACAAGAGGTACAGAACTATTCATAATTAGAATATCCACAGACACATAATTTACTCAAGAAATTAAAATACAATAAAAACAATTTTATTTTTTTATTACCAAATTTTGTGTTTTCATATTGAAATGTATAATCATTTGTTGAATTTGTATGTCAATAATGTACATTTTATTGATATTGCTGTCCGTCCATATTCTGAAAATTTTAGCTCAAGGACTAGAGCACATTCGTCTTAAATTTAGGGAAAATAATTGATCTCGAAAAAAACTTACAAATATCTATAAATAGCCTAGTAAATTCATGATCACATGACTAAGTTGCATAAATTAAGTTTATTACGCATAAGAAACATCCATTGTGACTGAAGATTTCATTTGATGCAATGTTTTTTCAATTTTTAATGAATTTTTAAAAAACACTTGGTAATGAGAGATAGAAATGTTCAGGATTATTGATCAGGAATTAAAAAGAATGTGTTGAAATTGTTTGCTTTGTCTTTCACTAGTATCTGATTTGGGGTTTACAGTGGTTTTAATAGTTTGTTTTCCTGAGATGCTATTCAATAGCTTCAATATTCAAATGCTATTCAATGTGGAATTTGCCATCAGTGCTGAGATTGAAATTGCTACAAGTGTATGACCAATTTTAATTATTGTATTGCATTTTTTGTTTTGTTTCAAGTCTGATCAGTGCAGTTAGTCATGATGATGATTCAACCCTTTTTGCTGCGAGCAGGCAGTTCTTGTCAAATGGACATGTATGCAGGCGCGATTCCTTGTCAAAAACAATACTGCAGGGAACTGTCGAGGGTGGAAGAAGCAGAGGAGGAAAAAAAATAAAGACATGGACAGACAACATCAAGGAATGGACAGGGCAAGATATTTCCTCACTCATCCACATCGCTGAGGATAGAATTCGCTGGAGGACTCTGTGTGCTGAAGCATCCAATGTGGTACCCCTACGACCCTGAAGGGTTATGGGTTTATTGATTGATTGAGGCAGTTCTTGACATCCCATCGCTTTTCTCTCAAATGCAAAGGTTCTTCTCAGTTGTGGTGTAGAGTGTGTTGTGTACAGCAGTAGTAGGTGTTCAACAGTCTCCTCTTGTACGTTACAGTGTCTGCAATTTGGTTTGTGTGATAGATTTATTTTGTTCAGGTGTTTTAAAAATAACAAACTGTTAACATGTTTATTAACATTGGACCATTTTTCAACTGGTCCAATGATGCACTTGATTTGATTCTTCTCAGACTTCCATCTATGGGTGGTGAATCTAAGATGTGCTTATTCAATGTCCATTCTCGAACACCTACAGTCTTGTGTGCAACGTCTGCCAAACTTGGAAAGACAAGTAGAATTGTCATGTCTTATATTGAATAATTGCACCCCAGGTTTCCTTTTTTTCCAGTTAGTTTCTGGATGTCAGTTCGACATACAACATCAAACCAATGAGATCTTGCTAGTCCCCAGATCACAAGAACTAGCATCTATGATAGAGTGCATTTCCACAAGTTGGAGGACCCTCTACTCCAGTTGAAGATCAACAGCAGAGCAAAGCACTGAAAATCATTGGATGGGCAGTGCGGCGTATTTTATACACGCGACAGAGGTTCTAAGTGACGCATTTGACCGTCCAGTAATTTTCATTGGCTGTCAACACAAAGTAACCAATGAAAATCACATAAATTTTAGAAGGATGCATCCACATGACTGAATTGTCGATAGACTAGACTCAGTGTATTGTAGGAGATAATCTTTTCAGTGAAGAGGACTCAGGGACTCCTTTAACTGATAATCATGACCATCAACATTTTAAGATCTTCTGGCTCATTGGGAATCTATCCTTCTAAAGTAACGCATTTGAATGTCCCCTTAATTTTCATTGGTCACTTTGTTTATAATTTGTGTTGACAGCCAATGAAAATCACTGGAAAAGTCAAATGCATTGAAATATGATGTCTGTGGTGTAGGTTTTTGATCCTACATAGAAAGATGATCCCCAGATGAATCATCACATCTATTTGTGGATGGTCATCGAGTAACTCCTGAAAGCCAAATATCTATAACAAAATAATACTCCTAACCAAAACCTGCGTCAACATCCTTCCTCCATAAAAAGGAAGCCCTCAAAGACAGGTTTAGAAAGTGTAGAGGATTTCACTAACAACCACAATGAAGGTCAAAGGTGACAAAACAATACATTCCCCTTCACACAAGGAACTGTTACACTTTTCTCTTGTCCTTGAAACCCAGTGATTACATCATGTGAAACTCTGTACAAGGGACATAACTTATGGTGATAGTTGTCTATAAGTGTATATAATGCAATTCAGTTATTACACAAACATTTTGTCAGTTCCAACCAATCCGTTCTAGTGGATTTCCACTGTATAATGTTGGATAGTAGCTGGTCTAGTGGTCACTGGTGCTTGCCATCCGACCATCCATACACTGGTAGGAGGACCTGGTAAATCTTAGTTACCAGTCGCTGCAGGCTGGACTAGTTCCGATCTACATGACAAAGATGGCCTCAATGGAGATATCTATCAATAAATGTTATATCTCAAACACCAGATTTGGAAAGTTTATCTAAAAATATGTTGACCTCTGTGTCTCTTGGGTGTCGAAATTTTAAAAAAATCTGTTAGAAACATCATGTTTGTAAAGTTTCTCTCCTGAATGTATTCTTTTGTGTACATTCAGGCTACAGGTTTGGGTAATCTTTTGCCAGACACATCATATTTGTAAGGTTTCTCTACTGTACTCTCCTATATGTGTATTTTGTGTTTCTTTAGGCTACTGGCTTGTGTAAAACTTTTACCACAGATATCACATATGTAAGGTTTCTCTCCTGTATGTGTTCTTTTGTGTTTCTTCAGGGTACCAGTTTCAGAAAATCCCATACTACAGACATCACATTTATACGGTTTTTCTCCTGTATGTGTTCTTTTGTGTGCATTCAGGGTCCCTGCTAAAGTAAATCCTACACCACACACATCACATTTGTAAGGTTTCTCTCCTGTATGTGTTCTTTTGTGTATATTCAGGTTATAAGCTTCAGTAAAACTTTTACCACACACATCACATTTGTAAGGTTTTTCTCCTGTATGTGTTCTTTTGTGTTTCCTCAGGGTTCTAGCGCGAGAAAATCCTACTCCACAGACATCACATTTGTAAGGTTTCTCTCCTGTATGTGATCTTTTGTGTACATTTAGGTTCACAGATAGAGTAAATCCTATATCACAAACATCACATTTGTAAGGTTTCTCTCCTGTATGTGATCTTTTGTGTACATTGAGGCTATTAGCTTGAGTAAATCTTACACCACACACATCACATTTATAAGGTTTCTCTCCTGTATGTTTTCTTGTGTGATTCTTCAGACTTCTGGCTTGAGTAAATCTTTCCCCACACACTTCACATTTGTAAGGTTTCTCTCCTGTATGTGTGCTTTTGTGTATATTCAGGCCAGTAGCTTGAGTAAATCTTTCGCCACACACATCACATTTGTAAGGTTTCTCTCCTGTATGTGTTCTTTTGTGTACATTCAGACTTATAGCTTGAGTAAATCTTTTGTCACACACATCACATTTGTAAGGTTTCTCTCCTGTATGTGTTCTTTTGTGTACATTCAGGCTATAAACTTGAGTAAAACATTTACCACACAAATCACATTGGAAAGGTTTTTCTCCTGTATGTGTTCTTTTATGTTTCTTCAAGGTACTAGCACATGAAAATCCTATACCACAGAAATCACATTTGTAAGGTTTTTCTCCTGTATGTGTTCTTTTGTGTGCATTCAGGCTACTAGTTTCAGAAAAACCAACATCACACACATCACATTTGTAAGGTTTCTCTACTGTATGTATTCTTTTGTGAATCTTCAGGGTACTAGCACATGAAAATCCTACACCACAGACATCACATTTGTAAGGTTTTTCTCCTGTATGTTTTCTTTTGTGCCTCTTCAGGTTACCAGTTTCAGAAAAACTAACACCACATACATCACATTTGTAAGGTTTCTCTCCTGTATGTGTTCTTTTGTGTTTCTTCAGGTCACTAGTTTGAGAAAATCCTACACCACACATATCACATTTGTAAGGTTTCTCTCCTGTATGTGTTATTTTATGATTCTTCAGGATACTAGCACATAAAAATTCTACACCACATAAATCACATTTGTAAGGTTTCTCTCTTGTATGTGTTTTTTTGTGTGCATTCAGGTTCCAAGATAGAGTAAATTCAACACCGCACACATCACATTTGTAAGGTTTCTCTCCTGTGTGTATTCTTTTGTGATTCTTAAGGGTACTAATTTGAGTAAAGTCTACACCACAAACATCACATTTGTAAGGTTTCTCTCCTGTATGTATTCTTTTGTGTACATTCAGGTTCCAAGCTAGAGTAAATTCAACACCACACACATCACATTTGTAAGGTTTCTCTCCTGTATGTATTCTTTTGTGATTCTTAAGGGTACTAATTTGAGTAAAGTCTACACCACAAACATCACATTTGTAAGGTTTCTCTTCTGTGTGTGTTCTTTTGTGCCTCTTCAAGTGTGAATTACTCGAAAAATGAACACCACAAACATCACATTTGTACAGTTTCCCACCTGTGTGTGTTCTTCCATACATCTTCAGGCCACGGGAATCAGAAAATCCTACACCATATATATCACATTTGTAAGGTTTCTCTGCTGTATGTGTTATTTTGTGATTCTTCAGGGTACTAGCACTTGAAAATCCTACACCACAGACATCACATATGTAAGGTTTCTCTCCTGTATGTTTTCTTTTGTGCCTCTTCAGGTTACCAGTTTCAGAAAAACTAACACCACAGACATCACATTTGTACGGTTTCTCTCCTGTATGTGTTCTTTTGTGTTTCTTCAGGTTACCAGCTTGAGTAAATCTGTCACCACACACATCACATTTGTACGGTTTTTCTCCTGTATGTTTTCTTTTATGATTCTTCAGGGTACTAGCACATAAAAATCCTACACCACAGAAATCACATTTGTAAGGTTTCTCTTCTGTGTGTGTTCTTTTGTGCCTCTTCAACTGTGAATTACTAGTAAATTGAACACCACAAACATCACATTTGTAAAGTTTCCCTCCTGTGTGTGTTCTTCCATGCATCTTCAGGCCATGGGAATCAGAAAATTCTATACCACAAATATCACATTTGCATGGATTCTTTCTTGTATTTATTCTACCGCCTATCTTAATGTTGCCAGTTTGAATAAATCCTTCACTACAAACATTATCTGTATGTTTACATTTTGTATGGTGATCTATGTGTCTTATGACTGCCCCAATCTGAATAATACCATTGTTACAAACATCACATTTGTACATTGTATGTACATTTCTGTGTGACTTCAGGTTGTCAGAACAATTAAACCCCAGTTTGGAAACATGACAATTGTCAGGTATATTTCTATACCTATAATCTTCTCTATATTTCTTCCTGTGTGTGTTCAAGCTAGCAAGTTTAGATAAACTGGATCCAGAAACATCACATTTATTCAGATTCTCACAACTTACACTACACACAGTATGTTTAGTACCTTTCTTATAAACACATAATTCATTTTCTGACAGTTTGCTACATTCTCCATTATTGACATTCAGACTGTCCTCATTCTGGACAATATAACCAATGATATCTTCAACCATGACCTGTTCTCTAAATGTCTCTCTTAAGTCATTCAGTTTCTGTTCTCTTGATGTCAAACACAGATCTACATTCTTGTTGTCTGCTTTCAATACTGTGTTTCCTTTGTGTTCATGAAGCATCTCACAATCTCCCGTCTCATCTGATGTATTCTTCACAATGTTTCTAATATGTTCTGGAAGATTCTCTGTCAAAACATCATTCTTTACAAATTGTGATTGTTGAAAACTGTATACACTTTCTTGTATTTTCTGAACACCAGTCTGAGAATTGATGAAGTGCTCCGATGTGTCAACACTGATCTCTGAAATATCCAAACAATGATCAGTGACAAGTCTTAAAATATAAATTATAATAACAACATAAAGAATTTATATTGAAACAATCTATGACATAAAGACAATAACAGTTATGTTGGATAAAACACTTTGTGTGTACTGGTTGTGTAAGGAGTGATGTACAGAATTAAACTTTTAGAAATATTTCAAACCATCAACACATACTGGGAATCCAGGCTATCCCTACTGAAATACCACATATTGGAAATCCAGGATGATATCCACACTGAAATACCACATATTGGAAATCAGGCTGATATCCCTACTGAAATACCACATATTGGAAATCCAGGATGATATCCACACTGAAATACCACATATTGGAAATCAGGCTGATATCAGCACTGAAATAGCACATGAGTCCATTGACGGGCAGTATCAAGCAAGTGTTGCTGGCATGGGGTTGCTACATTGACCAGATGCTCTCGAGCAAAGTAAATGCTGCAATGTATGTAGATGATATGAAATCAGTGGTGGGTATATGGTGAGTGACGAGAGCATAGGCAAAAAAAAAAAGGGTAGAGAAAACTATGAACAGTTTGGCCAAGTGGACAGACCAATGGGCCATGTCTATTAATGTACAAAAACACTACCTATATCATCTTAAGCATGTCCACCAAACCTGAAAATATCTCACTAACCATAACAGGTCAAACATTGGCTAAAGATGAGACGCCCACATACCTTGAAGTCACTTTTGATCCAAGACTTACATGGAAACAGCACATAGACAAGTGCCAAATGAAAGGCATAATGACAGAACTCCTAAAAAAAAAATGGCTGGAACAGATTGGAGTGCAAATGGGAGAAATCTAAGTAGAGCAAACACAAGATACGCAAAGATCAGCTGCAGAAAATGGAATTTTCATATGGAGCACTGCAGCTAAAAGTAACACTCAAATATCTCAAAAATATAAAACAGCAATCTCAGAATTATAATAGTAGGTATGAATACTACCCCAATCACAGAAATGGAAACCATGCACAGGTTTGCCATCAATTGAAGAAAGAAAAAAAGAAAAAATCCTCACACAGTATGCAAAGTTCAAATGTTTGGAGAGTCATCAAATGAACCAAAGACTAAGCAGATCTACAAAAGAATGACTCAAAAGAGGTAGTTTTCTACACTCCGCTAAACAGCTTCAAAAATCACTCACAGATACAGATCTACAAAACCTACAAACAATTTAACGCATATCCAATATGGGAAAGGAACAACTTCCCAAAAATTATGGACAATATACCAAGCATTATTTCGAAAACAGAAACTTTTATACAAGTACTAAAAGAGACAACTAAGAATCGCATATAGAAAGCATACCCAAATTGCTTGCAGAGTCACAACAGACATGTAGTCTTTCTAACATATGTAAAGTCAGTATTGCTGGCAGTGAACGATCCAAAGAACACGACCATGAATGAACTTACAGCCTGCTTACTACACCTCAGCAGTACTACCAAAGAAACAGTACTGCAGTGGATCCCTGGTCACTGTGGCATGAAAAAATTACAAGCCATACTAGTCAGACGAACTTGATGAGTAGGAGAAAGAAGTGTCAAAGGTCAGAGACACAGGAGAAAAAAAGTTCATCCACAGAAAATAACATCTGCTGTAGCCAAACTAAGAAAACCACAATTACAAACACAAGGAAAAGCCGGCATGAAGAAACACAAAATTTAAATTTTTACAGAGGGATGAAAACTATGGAAAATAAAAAAAATATTCAACAATGAAGAGAACAAAATAACACCAGTGGCTATTGAGATATATGGAGAGCTACTCACAGGAAAGAAGGCTGCACATCACTTCATATAACATTACCAAAGTATTGCTTACCATAAAGTTGACAGCTATCGGAGAAGAAAAGTAAGAAAATAACTACAGAAGATTGAAATAGAGATAAACAATGGCAAGCAAGATGTCATGAATATGCCATTCACAATTAATGAATTAAATGAAGAACTATCCTTATTAAAACTTAGGAAATCACCTGGCCCAGACAACATATCAAATGAACTGCCAATTCCCATCGGACAATCAACAAGCAGAAATTAAAAAACGTTTTCAACAACTGTTGGGATAGAGGGCTAATGCCACAGCTGTGGAAAACTGACATAATGATACTCATCCACAAGAAAGACAAACAAGGTGGACTATAGCTCAATAAGTCTGATAAGCTCATCAGTTTGTGCAAACTGATGGAATGTCTGGTAAACAAAAGAATTATGTGGTTCCTAGAAACAAATCCTGTTAAAATCAGCAAGCTGGTTGATATTTTATGTATCTACATGTTTTAATTGTTGTTTTTGTGTTTCATTTGTTGTTATATCATAAGATTGTTTGTGTATTCATTGAAAAGAGACAAAAACAATATGTATCACGGGTGCCACATGTGTGCATGGAATATTGTTACGTTGTATGTAGTTCTAGACAAAGTGTTGGACATACAGACATTGTATTCAATTTCTTCATGTTTTATTAATTTGCTCAGTCCATATTATATTAGTTGGATATGAAACAACATATCTACAACAGGAATAGTTATTTAGGAGGATTTTATGAATGTTGCTACATATTGCTCAAGTATTAGGGTCATAAAGAAATTATATTTGCGACTTTTAAAATTGTGTTTTGAGATTTTCGCTCCAATTTTCAACTTCACAACTTGCTCACAATTATCATATCATGCATACAACAACAAAAAACATAATTATATTAATTATTCACTCCTTTATTTACATGTGTAAAAATTACTTTGATATTTTTTTAAACAAAAAGTTATTGTGTTTTGAAAACACTCACCATAAATAACGCACATTTTCCACACAAAAAATCCAGGCCACCAGGGAATATTCGTAATTTTAATTCCGGGCTCTAAAGGTTAATGTATGAGTTAAAAGTTCCAGTGTTGGGTAACAACCCAAAACTGGAAATGGGTGGCTGGTGTAACACAGGGGAAATACAAAATGAGCAGAAATAGATACTTGTGTTACCAAAATAAGTTGATAAAGCAACCTAACAACGAGACACAGCAACGGATGACATGTAGACTAAAAAGCCTTCATTCGGACAAACAAAAGAACACAGACAACAAATGTTACATAGAGTCAAACAAATGATATGGAGGTACTAAGAGAAGACAGGGGAAGCAAAGGTAAGTAAACATGGCATGTGAAAATGAGACAGACATGGTGAGATAAGGAGGGGTAAGCAAAAGGAAAGACTGAAAATAAGAGGATGGAGTAAAGTAGATAGAATATGTAAATAAAAGTACAAATAAAAATGTACTTAGCACCACATCACTAGAGCAGAGTCGTGTTGTGTCCAAAATAAGAGACCAAGGACCATGGACGCGGAACAGAAACACAATAGCCGGATCATTAACAAAGAAAGTGCGTCAAAGTACAAAACAGGGGGGTTAGGAAATGCGCAGCAAACAAGAGCATTGCGTAAGGCAGGGGTGTAGTAGCTGAGTAGAGGGTAAAGATGGATAGAGGCATAAAGAGCAGGTATTGCGATAACATGGCAGTAATCATGACTTGAACAAGATGGCCTATAATAACTGATAAAAGAGTGAAAAGGGGTTGAGAAATGGAAGGAGAACAAAGAGAGGAAACGAGGAAGCATGGGAAGACAGTACCAAAGAAAGGGGCACCAGTGTAGATGGAAAATCATGGGACAGGAAACAAAGGCCATGGCGAAAGGAGGTAGACCAGGAACTAGAACAAAGGCGTGAGAAATGTATTGTATGGCACAAGGATGGGTATCGGGTTGTAGTCAGTATCATGGGACCTACATGTCATGGTCAGTGTGGCATAAACCGAAGATGATATAATAAGAATGTGCCAGCCGCAAGTCACAGCCCCTTTTTGGGTATTGCTCACACTGTATAGCTCATCTATAAAGAAGAACGATCAACGGACAGAACCTCAAACCACCAACACAAGATCCATTAGTGTGGACCGTATGCTGTGGGGAGGAAAATGCAGATAAAACGAAGTTCACGTCTATGTGAGACCAACCGTACGCAGCAACCCGTTTGTAGGTATTGCTCGTACTGTGCTGGCTCTGTAGAGACATAGGTGGGACCGCTGCCTCCCAGCCATCCTGTCAGCCTGGTGTAGCAGACTGCCTGTTGGCGCTGTAGACATAGCATGGCTGTAAAGGTCCTTACTCAACCCCCCCCCCCCATATTTACCTTCTTTTATATATCTATCAACTCTACATAGACCAGGCTGCATAACTTCCTGACATCTTGATACTTCATTGAAATTTTCAAACTGATTGTGCTGAATGTTGACATCTTCATTGCTGACCATCTCTTCAGAGATCTGAAATAATAGCAAGAATATATGCTAGTTTTCTTCTGTATAAACAACATTGGATGAGACAAGTGATGAGAAGAGATAAGGTTGAGTTAATTAGGGCAGTCAGGTTTACACTCAAAATAATGAACAGGATGCTGACAGCAATAATGTATATGTTCAGAGAATAATAGAAATGAAAGTAATTTGAGGAGAGGGTAGAAAGTGAATCCTCTCTGTACAGATTTGAAGAACTAACAACTGGCTGGCACAATGATTGTATATAGGCCTACTCTTAGATGACTGGTGAGCTCAGCACTTATGGAATGTCCCCAGCGTCACGATACTGATGCCTAATCAATATTCGAGAAAAACTAGCATTGTTAAACAATGTGATATGCAGATGACACAGTGCTGTTAGCAGAAAGTGAACAGGGGCTACACAAAATTCCTAACTCCCAGCTAATTCATTACAGTTTTTGAACTGATTGAAAATTTGTTCTTGATCTGATAACTTAAAACTTGCTCTTGACCTGATCTTACTTCTTCTTCTGCATTCGTTCTCAAACTCCTGCAGATTAGAAGGATGTAGTCCGGAGAACGGAATGTGTTGTGTCATGGTTTACAGCATTGCTGCGATATCTGCGCCTTTCAGTCTGACACATCCGACTTCAGCAATGCTTTGGGTCACTGACCCTATATGGGATGGGACAGCCAACTCTATCCCATAACCTCATTAGTCACCTTTTACGACATGTGTGGAAGGGAAACAGTGTTGCTATTCTTTACTCCCCTTTCGGGCCCCCAATACAAGGGCGGAACTGAGCTTACTAATTTGCTAAAATTTGTTCTTGACCTGAGAACTTACTATCTATCTATCAATTATCTTTGCATTTGTTGCCGCAGGATTGAATAATGATCGATTTTTGGGCTGTGGTATGTTTGTCGCTTGACATGCAGTAATAATGTACTGTGTTAGGATGTTGGTAACTCCATTAATCCACTTTCTTCTTGGTCTTTCTCTGTATCTTGCTGTTTCTATTTTCATGTTGTATGCTTTTCTCGCTGGCCAATAAAAGGTTCATTCTCATTACGTGGTTGAGCCATTTAACTCTGTTTTTATGTTATTCCAACAGTTCTTGTAATCTCCTCATTTCTCACATGATCTCTTGTTCTGTTTGCTGCTTATCTTAGCCATCTCATTTCACACGTTGTAAGTTTTCTCTCTTGTTCTTTAGTTAGTGTCCATGTCTGACATTGAGAACTTACTATCTTGTTAAAAATTATTAACTAACTAAAAATTGTTCTTCATCCTCTGCCATTGTTAAATATCCAATTGGAGTAACTTTTCACATCCAATCCATTTATTGAGATCTAAAACACAGTGAATGAGATGAAGGTGAATCAGAACTAACAAAAATTTGACTACACCTTCTAGTGTCAGAAGCTTTGTTACAAAAGGACCACATTATTTTCTTGGTGTTGATTTCAATACCAACAGTAATTTGTAAAGCAATATTCACATAAAGAATGGCCACTGTTGCCATGCAGTATTTGGGCCGTGTGGTCAAAATAAGGGCCAACATAATAGTTGCAGACTTTGATGTAATTAAATGTCTGCATACATAATGGTGGAACTTACCTGTTACACAAGAGTCCATCTGAGTAAAAGGATTGTTCTTAAAACATTGAATATCTCTGAGAGTTGAAGCATTCTAGGTATGAGGAAAACAACCCTCCCATTACCCCTATTGCACATAGGAAACAATAGTTTCACAGCTTGTACTACATGGGGATCAAAACAATCAAACAATTCTATGAATAAGGGGAGGAGCAGAGACTGACTACAATGACCAGTGACAATTGAATGGACTATGTTGATATTCTGAACGTAATCTGGAAATTTTTCTTTTTCTGTATCTACACCCAGAATACAGGACCTGGAATGAAACATAGTGTTATCAAAATTGAATGGCATATAGAAATAAAACAATTATCAACCAGCACAGATTGAAACAATCAGTTATCATGTTCTGAAAGACATTGTGAATAAAAGATAAGACCACCTAAGAGCTTGTATGGAGAACAATGACGATGATCAACTGACTAACTCATTAATTCTGGAACACAAAATCTTCACTAGTAATGTAAAATGTTCATATTTTAGCACATTCAAACTGTTTTTGTGTATTAAAAAATAAATCTCACCTCAAACTTTTTCTCCAGTTTTATTAAGTCCAACAGGAATGGTACATGTTTAATCTGGAGTTAAACATTCAAAGAACAAGTCAAATAATAAAAACAACATGTAACTAACTTTGTTGACACAATCAGAAATCTTTAATCATTCAAATAATTATCACATTCACTAAAATAATGATCATTGAACTAAATATAATTATGACAATATTATTTAATTATCACATTAATTACAGAGATTATCGCTTTAAACTACTGAGTTACGTACTGTGAGTGGTACTCTCGTAAACCTAGTTCCTTCTGTTGTATTACAATATATTTTGTCTGTCTACATGTGGCAACGACTGCCTGGACTTCTAGTTCAGGATGCAAACAATTGGGCCATTATCTTCTTTCCAGGCATGTCGTAGGAGGCAACCAAGAAATGGAGTTAGGCTGACAACCTGTGAAAAAATCATCATGCTCACTGCATGTCTTATCTCATGATCGTACATTTGACTCATATCAAATGATCACCATGGATGATAGAGATGCAGGCCAGCAGACATTGCACCTTTGTCTTCTTATTGACTCCAAGGTGGCAGGGAATGACAGATGTGCCATCACTGCATATGGGTTATCAAATTTGACAAAAGAATGATGACCTAGTTGGCACTCATGGTATATGCTGTACTCATGGCAGGATGGGATTATCCTGGGATACTGTTGTACTTATGGCAGGATGTGATGATCCTGGGAAACTGTTGTACCCATGGCAGGATGTGATGATCATGGGATACTGCTGTGCTCATGGCAGGATGTTATGATCCTGGGATACTGTTGTACTCATGACATGATGTGATCATGGGATACTGTAGTACTCATGGCAGGATGTGATGATCATGGGATACTGCTGTACTCATGGCAGGATGTGATGATCCTGGGATACTGCTGTACTCATGGCAGGCTGTGATGATCATGAGATACTGCTGTACTTATGGCAGGATGTGATGATCCTGTGATACTGCTGTACTTATGGCAGGCTGTGATGATCCTGGGATACTGTTGTACTCATGGCAGGCTGTGATGATCATGAGATACTGCTGTACTTATGGCAGGATGTTATGATCCTGGGATACTGTTGTGCTCATGACATAATGTGATCCTGGGATACTGTAGTACTCATGGCAGAATGTGATGATCATGGGATACTGCTGTACTCATGGCAGGATGTGATGATCCTGGGATACTGCTGTACTCATGGCATGATGTAATGACCCTGGGGTACTGCTGTACTCATGGCATGATCCTGGGATACTGCTGTACTTATGGCAGGATGTTATGATCCTAGGATACTGCTGTACTCATGGCAGGATGTGATGATCCTGGTATACTGCTGTACTCATGGCAGGATGTGATGATCCTGGGATACTGTTGTACTGTTTAAAAAATGTGTATGTTGTTTTCTTGCATCAGTATGTGGATGTTCTGTCACTTGCTAAAAATCAACAAGATCAAATGAAATATTCAGTTGAACTCTTCTTCGGTACTTCCCTGTTAAGTGGGCACATACATTTAATATAACAAATTGTAACATGAAATATAGTGTAACTAAGAGGAAATGGATAACAAATAAGAATATAACAAGTAGAAGAAATCAATTCAGAAATAGACACATCCCACTATTGTGTTTTTATTTATATAAATATCTTCATTAGATTTCTTTAGCCTGTAGAAAATAAACCAGCTCCTAGGTTCATGGAAGATTCAGAATATTCATGGTTGAAACATCCATCATGCCATTGTTTTGTGAATGAAAAACAATGCCATATTGGTATAGGATGTTGTCAAAACGATTTTCTAAAAAGATTGATTTTATAATATAAAAACAATGTTGTGTGCCTGTTAAACAAGACAGTATCTCATCTCTGTTCATTCTCAAATTCCTTCAGATTCGCTGGATGCAATCCAAAGAATGGAATGTGTTGTGTTATATTTTACAGCTTAGCTGCAATATTTGCACATTTTGGCTAGACTCATACATTCTATTGGGTAGCAGACCCCACATGCAAAACCCTCCATAGGTGCCATTTATGACATGCATATTAAAAGTTTACAGCAAGTGATGAACCACCATGATATAGAGCCAACAAAACTGTGCCTTATTGACATATTGGAAGACTGTCATAGGATTGACAAAGTGAATCTGTGAGAAATGTGAAAGCAGGACAATTCTCCACGTATCGGCTTAAATGGAACCTTTTTCAAGAGACAAACAACAGTAAACAAAATAGATCACTTAGATTTCATAAAGCTACGTCTCCACGACACAGGAAAATTTTCATTATGTTACTGCGGCACCCTCCACTTTGTCGGACACCCTCCGACCATTTGGTTATTTATATGTGAGCAGACACAATAGCAACAAGTTTGACTTGACTGATTTGAATTTCTCATCTCAAAACTGTCCCTTGAAAATTTAGTTTTGGTATGCAAGAGCTAAAGTTGGTATGCAAGAGCTAAAGTTGGTATGCAAGAGCTAAAGTTGGTATGCAAGAGCTAAAGTTGGTGTTTCTTCCGAATCCTAAAGTGTTCTTGATCCGCTTCTTGACCTTGGGATATATGTGGTAAGTCTCTTCTGTGGTGGCTAATTACAATTTATTCACATGCCCTGAATGTGAATCATATGTGCCACACATTTCTGTTTCGCCACTTGAGCTGTGTTGATTTCTCTGACTCCCGCACCATCCCAGGTTTTTTTTGTATAATGATAGACACTTCCTGCTGACAATTAACTGTTAATTGGCGTTATCGAGATACAATTTTGTCTATATCAAAAATAAGCACAGGGTATTTTACAATTTGGAATGGGGTGCAAAGGGAACTCATTGCTCTAGGCGGTCCCAGGGTTAGCAGATAACCAAGATCCCAAATGTACCTCCTCGCGGTGCACCCTGGAAAAAGAAATACAGCAGCTCAAGCTGATTCTTGCCAAATCAATTGGGAATTGTGTCCGAGAATGTGGAGATAGCAGATGGAAAGAGATTTGACTGCATAAGAGACAGACAATATCTCCGACACCACCAGCATCACCACATATAGCGACACTGTCGACATACAGTGAAGCTAGTCAGTCCAGTCCGAACATTGGAGGGGCGGCCAATGTAAAATGCACGTAAAGGTAGATGCATGGCGAAAGACAAATAGATTTCTTACTGAGTACAATGAAACAATAAAAGGGCAGAACAGCGCTAGAGGGCAGCGCAAACTGCAAATAGAAAGTGAAAAGTTCCAAGGAAAGGGGAACTTCAAGCTCTGTCAGCTCGAGACGAGCTTCTAGTTACCTGTGCTCCTTACAGAGAGACCCAGACCAAATCATTGGCGTTTGGTAAAGCAAGAAATCCTAACCCAACTCTAATGTCGAGCTTTCCTAAACCAGAAATATGCTCGCGAAGAGAAAGGGTCCCGTACCTGATGGACTTAGGCAAGAAAGGGACAACGATTTTAACCCTGGCCCAACTCTAATGTCAGGTTTTCCTATACCGGAAATACACTTGCCGAGAGAAAGGGTCCAGTTCCTGATGGGCCCAGGCGCTATTGGGACAAGGTCGCTCAGCTCGAGAACCCCTTGCTCTCAAACGCGTGGTGTGAGACTCGAACTTGGACAAGGGGTACACGATGTCTGTGAATGACACCTCGGCTAAGAGGGCGAAAGAGCCAGGGTCCAACACTTCCGATGAGTTCTTCCCCTTAAGGAACCAGGCTCACGGAGGAGAAACGGTTTAGTACCCGATGGGCACAGGCACAGTACATCCAATTACACGAGTCAAGTTCATATACAGTGGAACACCTCGTGCAAGACAGACAAGAGCAAAAATCGTCTGGGCGAAGAGTCACCACATACATGCATGCCTGAAGACAGATATTGAGGCTGTCACAGGCTAGGGTAGTCCACCCGAATTGTCAAGGCATGCAAAAATCGGATGTGCTAGGCCTACAAGGCGCATAACGGTGGCACAATGTAATCACGCTCCCAGCGGAAAACGCACGGATATCCGTGCTGGTTACAATGGAGCGAACGCAAAACAATTTGGAATGATTTATATTCCTCCTACAATCTAATAAGAACAAACATCACTGATCCTGCAGAATGTGAACTAAATTTGACATCACTCTGACTCCAGTAACAAACATCACTGATCATGCAGAATGTGAACTAAATTTGACATCACTCTGACTCCAGTAACAAACATCACTGATCCTGCAGAATGTGAACTAAATTTGACATCACTCTGACTCCAGTAACAAACATTACTGATCCTGCAGAATGTGAACTAAATTTGACATCACTCTGACTCCAGTAACGAGCATCACTGATCCTGCAGAATGTGAACTAAATTTGACATCACTCTGACTCCAGTAACGAGCATCACTGATCCTGCAGAATGTGAACTAAATTTGACATCACTCTGACTCCAGTAACAAACATCACTGATCATGCAGAATGTGAACTAAATTTAACATCACTCTGACTCCAGTAACGAGCATCACTGATCCTGCAGAATGTGAACTAAATTTGACATCACTCTGACTCCAGTAACGAACATTACTGATCCTGCAGAATGTGAACTAAATTTGACATCACTCTGACTCCAGTAACAAGAATTACTGATCCTGCAGAATGTGAACTAAATTTGACATCACTCTGACTCCAGTAACAAGCATTACTGATCCTGCAGAATGTGAACTAAATTTGACATCACTCTGACTCCAGTAACAAACATTACTGATCCTGCAGAATGTGAACTAAATTTGACATCACTCTGACTCCAGTAACAAACATTACTGATCCTGCAGAATGTGAACTAAATTTGACATCACTCTGACTCCAGTAACAAGCATTACTGATCCTGCAGAATGTGAACTAAATTTGACATCACTCTGACTCCAGTAACAAACATCACTGATCCTGCAGAATGTGAACTAAATTTGACATCACTCTGACTCCAGTAACAAACATTACTGATCCTGCAGAATGTGAACTAAATTTGACATCACTCTGACTCCAGTAACGAACATCACTGATCCTGCAGAATGTGAACTAAATTTGACATCACTCTGACTCCAGTAACAAACATTACTGATCCTGCAGAATGTGAACTAAATTTGACATCACCCTGACTCCAGTAACAAACATTACTGATCCTGCAGAATGTGAACTAAATTTGACATCACTCTGACTCCAGTAACAAACATTACTGATCCTGCAGAATGTGAACTAAATTTGACATCACTCTGACTCCAGTAACAAGCATTACTGATCCTGCAGAATGTGAACTAAATTTGACATCACTCTGACTCCAGTAACAAACATTACTGATCCTGCAGAATGTGAACTAAATTTGACATCACTCTGACTCCAGTAACAAACATTACTGATCCTGCAGAATGTGAACTAAATTTGACATCACTCTGACTCCAGTAACAAACATCACTGATCCTGCAGAATGTGAACTAAATTTGACATCACTCTGACTCCAGTAACAAACATCACTGATCCTGCAGAATGTGAACTAAATTTGACATCACTCTGACTCCAGTAACAAACATTACTGATCCTGCAGAATGTGAACTAAATTTGACATCACTCTGACTCCAGTAACGAGCATCACTGATCCTGCAGAATGTGAACTAAATTTGACATCACTCTGACTCCAGTAACGAGCATCACTGATCCTGCAGAATGTGAACTAAATTTGACATCACTCTGACTCCAGTAACAAACATCACTGATCATGCAGAATGTGAACTAAATTTAACATCACTCTGACTCCAGTAACGAGCATCACTGATCCTGCAGAATGTGAACTAAATTTGACATCACTCTGACTCCAGTAACGAACATTACTGATCCTGCAGAATGTGAACTAAATTTGACATCACTCTGACTCCAGTAACAAGAATTACTGATCCTGCAGAATGTGAACTAAATTTGACATCACTCTGACTCCAGTAACAAGCATTACTGATCCTGCAGAATGTGAACTAAATTTGACATCACTCTGACTCCAGTAACAAACATTACTGATCCTGCAGAATGTGAACTAAATTTGACATCACTCTGACTCCAGTAACAAACATTACTGATCCTGCAGAATGTGAACTAAATTTGACATCACTCTGACTCCAGTAACAAGCATTACTGATCCTGCAGAATGTGAACTAAATTTGACATCACTCTGACTCCAGTAACAAACATCACTGATCCTGCAGAATGTGAACTAAATTTGACATCACTCTGACTCCAGTAACAAACATTACTGATCCTGCAGAATGTGAACTAAATTTGACATCACTCTGACTCCAGTAACGAACATCACTGATCCTGCAGAATGTGAACTAAATTTGACATCACTCTGACTCCAGTAACAAACATTACTGATCCTGCAGAATGTGAACTAAATTTGACATCACCCTGACTCCAGTAACAAACATTACTGATCCTGCAGAATGTGAACTAAATTTGACATCACTCTGACTCCAGTAACAAACATTACTGATCCTGCAGAATGTGAACTAAATTTGACATCACTCTGACTCCAGTAACAAGCATTACTGATCCTGCAGAATGTGAACTAAATTTGACATCACTCTGACTCCAGTAACAAACATTACTGATCCTGCAGAATGTGAACTAAATTTGACATCACTCTGACTCCAGTAACAAACATTACTGATCCTGCAGAATGTGAACTAAATTTGACATCACTCTGACTCCAGTAACAAACATCACTGATCCTGCAGAATGTGAACTAAATTTGACATCACTCTGACTCCAGTAACAAACATTACTGATCCTGCAGAATGTGAACTAAATTTGACATCACTCTGACTCCAGTAAGAAACAAATTACGTCATGAATTCTGTGTAATATAATGGACACAATCGTGATGCAGAAAATATATCTATCACATCCCAAACTGGAAACCAAAGGTAGAGTTAAGGAGCTGTGAGCAAGAGGTAGATAGAGATACAAATGGGAGGGAAACATCAAGATGGACAGGATATAGTCTACAAGAGTACACCCCTAAGACAAGAGATATAGAATGTTGGAGGTCAATTCCAGTCAAATTTCAGTGGGACGGAGATGGTACTTGAAAATGATAACAGTGTGTGATAAACTATCATAGCAAATCATTAATACCAACTCAAAGTACCAAATTTACCTCAAGACATACCACATCTAAGCAAGAGATCTTTTCTATAGCACTGTAAACCACTGAGAGTTGAAGTCTTCTGTGTATTAAAACAAAAACACTCTACAGTAACCAACACAACTTCCCTACACTTCCCACATATTAAACATAGAAACATACACAACCAAAGCCCTAATCCTCCAAGTAAATTTAAGTAGGAAGCCAGAGGACAATTAAAAAAATTCTTGAGACTAACGGGAATTGAACCAGTCCGTTCAACGGCACCAAATCGCCTAGCAACAATTGCACACGAATTCTTCCATACTTGACTAACCGCATCTACAAAATAAGATGCGATTTCATCAAGCCATTCAAACCGTGCACACAAAGTCACCGGAACGGACCAATCGAGACAAGGACTATTACAACAACAACCATCCCGTACAGGTATTGAAATATCCTCAGTAACAACAAACACATAACATAATATCCGTACTAGTTATAATTTACTTGTATAAACAATTATTTGAAGCAAAATTGTATTGTCTATATATGTTATCCATGTTTACAAGAAGACCTATCAGCCTTTGTATAACTGGTACGGATATTATGTTATGTGTTTGTTGTTACTGAGGATATTTCAATACCTATACGGGATGTTTGTTGTTGTTGTAATAGACCTTGTCTCGATTGGTCCGTTCCGGTGACTTTGTGTGCACGGTCTGAATGGCTTGATGAAATCGCATCTTATTTTGTAGATGCGGTTAGTCAAGTACGGAAGAACTCGTGTGCAATTGTTGCTAGGCGATTTGGTGCCATTGAACGGACTGGTTCAATTCCCGTTAGTCTCAAGAATCCCTAATCCTTCAACACATTCACCTCATTATCTACAATATAATACCATTCAAACATATTGGTACGAGAAGAAGATTATCTATCAAATTATTACCATTAAACACTCACCTCATTGTCATTATCTAGTTCCTGACTTATTCCTGCCGCTAAATGTGGAACAATAGAACCATTATTCCCAGAAGCCTGATCAAATAAAACAGAAAAATCAGAGAATAATGAGGTAAAAGACAATCCTAAAACTGTAATCAAATGCAACAAGTCTCCATAGTGATGTCATACACTTATAGTCACAATCTTTCTCTCTACAATGATTCTTCTTCTTCAGCGTTCATTCTCAAACTCCCGCCGGATCTCCCTTATAGCAGGACTATGATGCTACTAGATTTCCTGCAGGATGTAGTCCAGAGAATGGAAATGCGTTGTGTCGCCGTTTTATTTGTGCCAATGGCCTGACACATCTGTCTTCAGCAGATACAATGATTCAATGCATTTTATAATCACTATCCATTTCTATGATCCCATATATTTTATAGTCACTATCCATGTCTGTTGAAACATATCTATTTATTGGATATCGACATGTTCCCATTGTGTTTTGTATGTGGTATTCTGATTATTGTGCACCTTTTGGCTGGTGACCTCTGCCTTCATCACACTGCTTACTTGGGCAGGATTGTGGTCCTGCCCTACCAGTATTAGTTTCTAGCCCCTGACGCCTGAACTAAGCCCCATAACTACATCAAGGTGCTGAACCTCAATGGGGATCCATCTCTATGATCCCAGACACTTTATAATCTATATCCATCTGTATATTGTCAACTCTATATCTATAGCTATATCACAAACCCTAAACTATGTCTACAACTCTACCACAAATCAGAAAAATATTTAGATACCCCCAGTAATATAGCTGTGATACAAACAAAACAAATATATACCAGATTAAGATCTCTTGTTTCTGTTTCTTGACTCATTTCTTCCACTGTACGAATACTTTCCATGAAATTTCAACTGTTATAATCTCACCAGCAGTTTGACTCAAATTGACTTTTAATATTCTGAAAATAATTAAATATTGAAAATATGCTCCAGAAATATCTAGGTTATACAAAACAATGACACCAAACCTGCAGAGCATTTACTGTATTTGTTCACATAGTTTCATACAACATCATCATGAGCTATATCATAACTTCATTGATTTGAATAAGGCCTGTGATTGATTTTTTAGAAAGGTCTATAGAAAATTATGAGAAATGTTTATTTTGACAGAAATTAATATAAATTGTTGAAGAACTCTACAAAAAAGTAACTGTTCTAATTAACAGCGATGTCGGTGACTTTTTGAAAACTGCAGGAATTTGTATTTACAATGGCCAGCATTATTGAATATATAAATGACACACATCATGCAAGAAACATCACATAACCATCAAACAAAAAACAATATCAATTGGTGGCAGGTCTCTATACAACTTATGGTTTACATATGACATGGCTGGAAGCAAGAAGGAACCTCAGGAGCTACAAAACTTGAACAAGAACTTAACATTGAAAAAACCCAAAATATTTCTATTAATACTTGAGGGAATTAGTAAAAACTGTCATCACTAAATATCTTTAAATACTTAGGGTTTCCTCTTCTACATCATTCATTATCAAAATCCTGGTTAGCATGATTTAGTCTGGAGAACAGAATGCATCATGTCATGGTTTACAGCTTGGCTGCAACATGTCTTTCTGCCAGACGCATCAACAACTCCATGGCTTCTTGGTCATTTTGATATATAATATAAGATAGCCAACCTAACTCACAAAATTTCCTAGTCACCTCTTACAACATGCATGGCTATTTTTAGCTTCCCTTTCGGGTCCTGATAACACACTGAAGACTAGATTATATGGAAAAATTATCACACATATCCAACGGAAATATGGAAATGAGATGCCGGAAGGTCAGAAAGTAAAAAAACGTAAATATATGTGGAAACAAAACAAACACAAAGATGAGTAAATTACGGAACAAAAAGAATAAAGACAAAGACCACACCAACCCAGTACTAGACATAAGAGTGGTCGGAATTGAGTCCAAAAGGCTTGAGTGTACCCAATTAAAAAATGAGACGATTTTCATCGGTGATTTCATTTCCATATATTTCCGTTGGATACGTTTGTTTGTTGTGATAATTTTTCCATTCGTCGTCTTTTGATGTTTCGTTTGTATCTTGATAAAGACGTTTTGGTTGAAACGTTGAATATGATTTGTGTTTTGTAATTTGCATGTTTTCTTGTGTGCGCATCATTACCCACTAGTTTTAGTTATAGTCAGTCGTGTCTGATTGAAGCGATTATATAAATCTGTGTTTTACGTAAGTATAATTGTTGTTAGTTTCACACAGTTACATTGTATTGATTAATAATGGTAGTATGTCTCAGAGGGAAAACAGCTGACTGGACTAAAAAAGCTTGTAGCTGTTCAAATGTATGAGATTCACTTTAAATCCTCAATAACCTACTCTGGGGGGCAAACTACAAAGGCATGCAAATAATTCAAACGCTGCTGCTACAACAAGAGGAGCGCGGTAGCCTAGTGAATAAGAGCTTGCTTTCTATCATCTGGCTACAGTGTACCAGGTTCGAAACAACGTCCGTAAATATACCCCCAAAAAATAATCCGAGTTGTGATTTCTCACTGGAAAAATTTCTCACTTGTAAGGTCATTCGGGTTGTTTTTTTAAGTGTAGTTTGCCTTTGTTTAACATAGACAGTCATAGTGTGGGACAATTATAGAGCACAAAGACTAGGCCTATGTATCTTTATGTAGCTTTAATACGAACAAATGAAGAAAAAAAAAGAAATATGAAAAAAAATTAATACAGAAAATAGATGCTTAGATCCATTTGAAACTATAATAACTTGTTGGAGTGCTCTATAAAGCGTTCGACAATAATTTCAACTAAACATGAATAGCGCACATCATGCAATTATGATCAGCGGAGATAGTACATCTATGACCGGCACAGATCATGCATCTATGACCGGCGGAGAATTTGCACGTATGACCGGCGGAGATCGTGCATCTGTGAATAATGGAGACTGTGCATCTATTATCGGCGGAGACCGTACAACTATGACTCGTGGAGACTGTGCATCTGTGATAGGAAGAGATCGTGCATCTATAGCAGCGACGGCTTCATTTTCTGTCAGCGGCATCATTTTCTCATTTTCCGTTTGTAATTCCTAAAAAGAAACATAACATGACAATAAAATATTGGTTTAAGATAAGTCTAAAGATCAGATTTAGGCCTACCTAAACAAATAACATATTCTATTATTTAACTATAGGCTTACCTACACTACCTAGGTCTAAGAGGCAAACAAACACTTACAATATAAATTAAATGATGTATATAGTAGGCATAGAAACAAAATACATGTGTTACTAGTATTTGCGTACTGTAGATACACCGAGTAACACTGTCAATGCACGTGGACAAAAATTCCCTAAGTTCGGTATAAAGACAACGTCCCCAGCACAGAGAATAATTAAAGTACTGGTCATCATCATCATCAGGTGCCATGCCGGGTGGCGTAGGCGGTCATGGCTCTCCACAGCTCTCTGTCCACAGTATTATGTATCAAAGTCGTTGTTGTTTCTTTGCCGTGCCAGGTTGTCAAACTGTCTAATATTTTCTCACGTTGTCGCCCTCTGTCTCTGGTGCCTTCAATCTTGCCTGTTGTGATTATGTTCTCTAAACCTGCCTGTCTCATGAAGTGGCCAAAAAACGAAGATTGCCTTTTTCTTATATTGTTGAATAAAACCCACACACATTTGTTTGTTTGTTAAATGGGGGATTAAGCCTCTTAGCTGAGGCACGACTCTTTCAGCCTAAGACATAAGTCTATTTTGGTTATATCAGGCCGTATTAGCTTTTATCTAAATGTGACCTAATGGTCTGGGTGTTTGGAAAGCCGTGCGTGCTATTGCTATGTATTATCTATATTGCTAGGTGGAGTTGATGTTTATTTGTGGCCAAGATGCCTTTTATCTAAGTGTGACCTATGGTCTGGGCGAATTGAGAACCGTGCGCGCTTTTATTGCAGAAGAATGTTATGTTGCTAGTTGTATTAAACTGTTTATTTCCGGTGGTATTGCTTTTTTTATTTAAGAGTGACACTAATTCCTGGGGGAGTTTGAAAAACCGTGCGTGCGATTATGCCAAAAATTGTCCATATTGCCAGTCGTATCCTGTGGTGAGCGTTCCTCGGTTGTTATTTGTTGAAAGCTGTGGAGAGAGACCTGTAGAAAGACTGATGACAAACAATGACTTATTTTGTTTTTGACTTGCTTAGATTTTTAAATTAGGGCTTTAGTCCTGGTTATAAATTGTTTAATTAGTTTTAACCTATCTGGTGGTACATCATGGCCCAGAACCTTTTCTAATTTATATGGTATTTTATTGTTTAGGTAGTAATCTTTTATGTCTTGCCTATGATGGTTGTATTTATGACAATGGAGTAGGAAATGTTCTATTGTATTTTCCTCTTCACAGTCTTCACATATTGGTTCAAGTATATAATGTAATGATTTTCCCAGTCTAAGTCGTAGTAGTTTCCTATTGGCAGGGATTTTCAGCTCTTCCTTTATTTGAGTGGTCCTAGTGGGTCCTTTTAGCATTGCATGTGCATGTCTTCCTTTTGCACTATTGTCCCATTTTTCTGTCCATTCCTTAAGTAATGTGTCCTTTATTATGCTTCTGGTTTCCGATCTGCCCAGTCCTACCTGGATTTCTGTTCCTTGTGTTCGTCCTTTCTTGGCTTCCTTGTCCGCTGCTTCATTTCCTGGTATTCCGACATGGGCTGGAATCCACATTACATTAACCCTCGTACCGACGTGAACTAGGTTTGTTGTTATGCGTAGTATATCTTCTACTATATCTGGTCTTTGACTGTCATGTTTATTTTGTATAGCCTGGACTGATGATAATGATTCAGTCAGGATTGTTACATTTTTAGGTGGGTTATCATTTATTATTTCTAGTGCTTTTAGAATTGCAACTAGTTCAGCCGTGAATATTGATGTATGTTCTGATAATTTAAAGCTCTTATTGATGTTCCTGTCAGTTATTACTATTCCTGCACCAGTTGGGCCTTCCTCTCCTTTGGACCAATCTGTGAATACTTTTAGACTATTTATTGTTCTATCATTTATGTGGTTTATTGCTCTATTTTTAGCTGAATCTCTATTTTGGTCTTTTTTCCCTGTATAAGATAAGGAAATGTCAGTTTCTGGTGATATTAATTCCCAAGGGGGTATTATTGCTTTTGATTACATATTAAATCTCTAAGCTCTGGTATTTGGTCAAGCTCTGCATTTGATCGCCAACCTGCTGGTGTTCGGTAGCTTTCAATTGAGAACTTGCCTGTGTTATCAGAGCTATTGAATGATTTATATGCAGGATGTGTGGTATCATTTCCTATTTTATACCAGTAGCTAAGTCTCAGTTCTTTCCTTCTTAGGGATAATGGCATTATTCCTAGAGCTACTTGAACTGCTTCAGCAGATGTTCCCCTGGTCGCCCTAGCTATTGTTGAGAGAGCCTTATTTTGAATTATATCTATTTTAGAGATATTGGCTGGTGCTGTCGACTCATACACAATGCTGGCATATTCTAGTTTACCTTGTATAAAGGCTTTATAGAATGTCATCATTGTCTTAGTCGACGCTCCCCAACCGCTACCACTCATGTACCTAAGCATGTTTAGGGCTCCTCTGCTTCTGTCTACTATATAGTTTAGGCCATCTGAGGCTTTGATCTAATACCATTCCAAAGAATTTGGTGGTTGGTGAGAATGTAATTGGTTCGTTATTTATAAAAAAATCCTTAATTTTAGTTGTTTGAGCCCCATTTCTGCTGAACAGCATTCCTACTGTTTTGCTAGCATTAATTTTGAAACCCCATTTTGCCATCCAGCTTGTTACTTCATTTATTTGTCTTTGTATTCCTACTTTTAGATAACTGATGTTATTGCCTGAGCGCCAAATTGCGGCATCGTCTGCAAATTGTGACAGGCTGTTCTTGACATCTGAGAATTCTTCTCCTAGATCATTAACCATTATTGTGAATATTGTTGGAGATATTACAGACCCCTGCGGGATGCCATTTTCCTGTTCATAGGAGTCTGATATGTCATTATTTATTATAACTTTAAATTGTGTATCTTGCATGAAGTTTTTAATGTAGTTGTATGCTCTACCATCTATACCTATGTTCTTAATTTTAAATAGGGCTCCTTCTCTCCAGCACTCGTCGTATGCTCTTGCTACGTCGAGGAAGACAGCCGCTGTTTTCTCACCTTTTAGGAAACCCTGTTTTACTTCATGCTCTAGTTTTAGTATTTGGTCAACCGTGCTCCGGCAGCCTGCTTGCGTTGGACTATATATATTATGTTTATTTAGGTGAAATACTACTATTTTATTTATTATTGTCTCTAATATTTTACCTAGGTGAGAAGTTAGTGATATTGGTCTATATGAGCTTACTTCTTTAGCTTCTTTGTCTGGCTTTAGTATTGGTATTATGGTGGCAGACTTCCATGCCTTTGGTATGGTGTCAGATTCTTGTTTTGTATTTACTTCTCATGTTTTGTATTTTCGGCTGAAGTAAATTATAGTTCTCCACTGTGAGCTTTGCTCTAGTTTCGAGGTGTTGCCTGACCTTTGTTGTGTGATTTGGCAAGATTACAGGTAAGTACTTAGAGTAAAGTTAGGATTAGAAATAATATTTCTAATGTGTGCGCGCACCTCGCTCCGTGTGTAGCGGGCAGAAATACTGATCGCTCACCACAAATAATAGGAAAATGTAAAAATGCGTAAATTTCAGAACAAACAGATTATGCATGAGTTCGTCTATGTCTAGATTTGAACTCAAGTGATTGTCGGATGTGACGTCACAGCAGCCATTATTTTGATTGGCGTTACACGGGAATCCATGACGTTGGATAGTTAAAATTGTCAACAGTAGGGCCTATGCTATTTATAGCACAGTGGAGAACTAATCTTTACTTTCACCGTATTTTTTGTAGAACATGGTACATCTTTGGTGTATTTTTTCTATCATTGTTTAGCATTTATCCATATTCTTTCCATATAATTTTATATTCATGATATGATATATTATATAGGAGATATTAGCGTAATTTAAGTTCGTCCACCGCTGTGAATATTTGCCACAACACTACACTCAACACATAAAAGGCAAAAGCAGACATACTCACATTTACCCTAACCTGGTTGTACAATCTGAAACGCGAAATCTCTTGTACATAGAAATTTATTCCACAGTAAAGTGACACGTTGTTTCCTACAGCAATATTAATTTACTTAATTATTAAGGAATGTATCCGAAAGTTGTCCTGTTCTGAAATTTAAAATGTATCCAGTATATAGTTACCACTAAACATTTCAAAACATTCACAGGACAAAATAAAGCCCAGAAAAAATCCAGCTCATATATTTATTCATTCATTCATTTTCCTTTTGTGCTGAAGTTAGCACATAGAAGTTAGCCTGGGAGTAAACACCACCTATCGCATAGACGGAAAATTATTAAACCTTCGGCAGCTCCGAGCAAAAACCAAAGTTAAATCACACACAATCAGGGATCTTCTATTTTCTGATGACTGTGCCCTAAATGCCAACACTGAGACTGATCTACAATGTATTATAGACAGATTATCCAAAGCCTGTACCAACTTTGGGCTTACCATTAACACAGAGAAAACAGAAGTCATGTTACAACTTGCACTTGGCAAAAGCTATCTCGATACCTGCATAAAGGTAAATGGTGTAGCACTGAAAGTTGTGAATAGATTCACATATCTAGGCAGTACGTTATCACATAATGCCAACGGTGATGATGAAGTGCATACAAGGATCGCCAAAGCAAGCAGTACTTTCGGAAGATTGTACGCACATGTTTGGCGTAGAAATGGCATTAACCTACAAACTAAGCTGAAAGTTTACAGAGCAGTGGTACTTCCAGTGCTGTTATACGCTAGTGAAACATGGACTGTGTATAGACATCATGTGAAAAAACTCAATCATTTTCATACAAATTCATACTATGGTGAGCTAGAGAAGGGTATACGATCTCAAGGTGGCCAAAGGAAGCGATACAATGACTCGTTAAAGAACTCACTGAAAGCCTTTGAAATAGAACACGATACATAGGAAGAACTTGCACAAAATAGATCTACATGGCGTTCTAAAATAAAAAAGAGCGCATCATCTTGTGAAAAGAAGAGAAATGCAGCAGCTCAACAGCGGAGAGAAGCTAGAAAGTCACGGATAGACCAAGATCCGTCTACAGTCGTTATTCCATGTCCTTTCTGTCCAAGGGCATTTACAGCTGGAATAGGGCTCATTAGCTATCTACGAACTCATAATCAAGGACATAACTAAAATTGAATTTTCAAAAGTGGATGTAACAAATGGTCATCATCACCCTTGATGGACGAACAACAGTGCATAGGGCAGAGGTAAGATCTCTCTAATTCTGTCTGTTCAAGCTATTCTGTGCAGTTCTTGAATAGTATGGTCGGATATTGATTGTTTTACTTTCTCTAAGTATTGTTCTTCTGAGTGTTTCTGTTGGTATATACCTGGCTGTTTTGCCTGTATGTATCCATTCAAGAGATTGGTGGTGTATTCTGTTGATGTCTGCACGTAGGACATGCCCGATGGCGTTTTCTGATAACATCTGTGATGATATTTTGATGTGTCTCTTCTCTGATTTTATCATTCGATTTGAATTCACCCCAATATGACCTATATATATTTATTTTCACGAGTCCAGTTTTGTTGCGGCAACTACAGTGCGGGTCTCTGGCGGTCAATGTAACGGAATAAAATTCCGCCACGCCTATGTGTTGACGGGGCCCGAGAAAGGAGTAAAGAATAGCAACACTGTTTACCTTCTATGCTTGTCGTAAAAGGCGACTAAGGAGGTTATTTGATGGAGTTAGCTGTCCCATTCCATAAAGGGTCAACATTATCCAAATCCATGCTAAAGTAGGATATGTCAGGCCGAGAGTTGCAGATATCGCAGTACTGCGGTAAACCATAACACAACACATTCCGTTCTACATCCTGATAATCTGCAGGAGTTTGAGAACGAACGAAGAAGAACACGAAGAAGAAGAATACCACCACATGTGATTGTACATCTAGTCCGACTAGAAAGCAATAGCAAACTACTAAACATATTTATATTGCATAGAAAATCACTACAGCCAAAAAATGTTGGGTTTGATGGATCTGAATAGTATTCACTGTCAATATCTATATATATATATAGTGCAATTTTTAATAGAAAAAAACCTGGGGGAGTTTCTGTATATAAAAAATGAATTGTCTATATATTGGTACGACACCCCCCCCCCCCAACATCCGGTAGCAGCACGACTTTGCTAATAGAAACTTTCCATAAAAATACTATTTCCTGTTATAAAAGACGGAGAGGTGACTTTCTTGGAAAAGGGGGGGGGATGTAAGGGTGTGTTGCTCGATGTTAATAATTATAAGGACATATTATCTAAGCATTTAAAAATCTCAACATTAACTGATGAAAATTTATTAGATAAACTTTGGAGTTGTTTATATCATATTTCTCTTTTCTGTTGATATGAAGTTTCTTTAGGCTAGTGCACAATTAAAATGTGTCTAGGAAACGTGGACAATAAGCAAACAATTAGAAGACAGAATTGATACCATTGATATGTAGATATGTCTATATAGAAGAATAGGGAGAAATTCATGGGAAAAAAAGAGATTCTAGCAATACTTTGTATGAAGAAAGAATTATTAAAGGATATAAAAAGTAACCAAACAAAATATTTTGGACATATTCAAAAATATGACACCTTGTTGGAGAGCTTACATGTGGGTAAAGTCGAGTGTAGCCAAGCAAGAAATAGTGAGATATACAAGTGGGCGATTAACATCACGAAATGGACTGGTTGTTCACCTACAGGGGGTAAAGCTATGAACATAATACTGAAATTTTCTTTATCACTTGATAAACACTGATTACAAACACAAATCAACGTTTCGACCAAAAGATCTTTATTAAGACTGCATCAAATATTTAGGTACAATGATTATAGCAGATGGAATAAGTTCAACAGAAATAAGAAGCAGAATAGGACAGGCAAAAACTACATTCAGGAAAATGAAAAATATATTGTGTAATATGACCTTGTCATTAGATGTGAGAAAGAGAGTTCTGCAGTGATATATAACTCCTATACTAATATATAGATAAGAGTCTTGACCAATAAACAAACTGCAAAGTGGGAAATTAGAGGCACTAGATGTGGTTCTCTAGAAGAATGCTGAAACTACCATGGACTGCCAGAAAAACTAATGTGGAAGTGTTGAAAGAGTCAAATGCGAAACGGACCATAATCAATAATATAAGGAAAAGACAATCTTCATTTTTTGGCCACTTCATGAGACAGGCAGGTTTGGAGAGCATAGTCACAACAGGCAAGATTGAAGGCAACAGAGACAGAGGGCGACAACCAGTGGCGTAGCGAGGGGCGATGGCGCCCGGGCCGGAATCATAATTTTCCGCCCTTGTGACATTAAAAACAAAATAAGTCAGTGATTGTAAAAAACTGGATGAAAATATTTATTTGAAAACATATTAGGTACATAAATAAAAATACATAATCACATAACTTTATAACATATACATAATCGAGCCTTAAGGGCGGCAAAATTGTTTATGACGTCAAAATTAATCTCGTCCGTGATAATTTGTTTTATTGACAAAATGGCCAAATTACTCAATCTTGTGGAGCTAATGGTATACAGTAATTTTTTTTATTAACTTTAACTTTGAGAAGCTTCGTTCACACACTGAAATGCTGATAGTTATTGTTAAAAATATGCGAAGCATTATCGTGATATTCGGTACGCTAAATCCATAGTTGCATTGATGAACAAACTTCAGAAGCTCGAAGGATAACTTCATAGCTATATCTTGGTCTTTTGCATCAGATACCTTGACGAAATTGCGTAATCTCTCCTTTTCGAATTCAAACTCTTTCACATCGATGTCACTGGACTCGTCTTCCAAGTCACACTTGTATTCTGGGTTTAACAAGTTGCTTGGTGTGAGGAAAGAGTATTTAACATCTCATGCTGTTGCTGAAACCTGGTCTTGATTTTTTTGGGTGTTATTCTGTCCACTGATTCGAACATTTCTTGTCTTAATTTAATATCATTATTTAAACCAACATCTGCAGCTTTCTCACCAGCCATCGTTTTTGTTTTTCTTATTCGACGAGGAGCTATATCGATGCCTAGATCTTCACAAACATTTTTAGCATAATCCATTGCGTCGTTGACTATAACATGAAGGTTGTCGACTAGGAACAATTGTAATGCCTGAATTGTTATAGCACATTGATGCAAATTTAGACCTTTCGCCTTGAGATACGATTGAATATCATTTATTTCATAATGAACTAGACTCCACAATCTAAGGAAGGCCAAAAATGACAACGACTAGAGAGCAAGAAGTAGGAGTCCAGCGTCTGATCTTGTCACTGCATTTTCGGTTACTGGGCATTTGGATTAATTGCCTTGATACGCGTTTGTACACCAGAATGTATTCCCGACATGACAGTTGCATTGTCGTATGCGTGTCCACGACAATTTTGAATGTCCAGTCCATCGTTTTCAATTTTGTCCAGAATCATTTTCGATATATACTCAGCCATTTTGCCTTCGGTTCCAGGAAAGTCGATATATACTCAGCCATTTTGCCTTCGGTTCCAGGAAAGTCGATATATACTCAGCCATTTTGCCTTCGGTTCCAGGAAAGTCTATATATTCTCAGCCATTTTGCCTTCGGTTCCAGGAAAGTCGATATATACTCAGCCATTTTGCCTTCGGTTCCAGGAAAGTCGATGAATGATTCAATCACTCGAGTTTTGCATAAAACAGTATTTAGTTCGTTTTGTTTTTGTGTGAGAAATCTGGTGTACTATGGAATACAACAGTGAAGTACTTGGCTTCCTTCACTTCAGCGGGTATATTGTTTTCGAACATAATTGCCTAGACAGTTTATGAATTCATTTTGAATTTCGGGTGATAGGTAAGACCCGCTAATTCTTTTTTTAAAATTTTTGTTTGTTTTTGTGACTTCACCTTTGTAAGATGTTCACAAAGAACTGGATCGTACGTGACAAGAAGATGAACAAGTGCTAGGTAGTTGCATTTAATTCCAGTGGCACTATCATCCACAATCTCCCTGTGACCTCGCAATGCTAGATTTTGTTTGACAAGAAATCTAATAATATCTAGTATATCCTGACCAACAACTGCCTCCACTTTTGTTCTTCTTTGACAGTCACATTATGTGCTTCTTTGTCGATCGTTGTACCAGCCTGCAATCTTCTCTCCAGACATTTCCACTTATTGAAGTTTTCATTATGTGCCATGTTTGATTCATGCTCTGCAACTTTGGGATTTATTTTCCACCATTGGCTGAAACCGTCAATAGTTTTGATTCCAGATTTATTGATGGCGACTACCATCCCAAACAATCGGCAGCAGAAACAGAAACAGTCAATGTTCCTTTAAAAGGGGAATAGGCCATCTGTGTCCTCAATACATTTTCGCCAATCCCTGTGAGAGCATGCACAAAATGTACCATCAGTCGATCACCACAAACACTGTCATCTTAGTACGTGTAAAACCATCTGTTTACATCTTACTTTGGCAGGGGCAGTTATAGTCATACCTTTGTTCTTTTAAGAATAATCTTTTTAGAATTTCCTCAGATGCAAAAAGCACATCTGTTTAAAAAAAATTATCTTGGGCAGTAGACAGATTTATAATTTTTCGGATGTTTTATTTGCAAACTCATATGCTTCTACTGGACTGCTGCTATATATTTCTCATCAAAGTTAAGCTGAATTAACCAGTTTTATTTCTCATATAACTGAATATTTGTACATTTTATCGCATCTAAATTATTGTATACATAAACTTAAATAGCACCATAAACACCAAACAACTGCACTTTTCCAGGTCCGTTTTATTACTTTATAATTTGAAGACTTTATTGTGAAATGTTCTGTTGTCATAATTATCATTGTCAAGTAAAGAATTGTCTATTTAATAGCAGGATAATTAGTTTTATAAATATATATATATATATACACGCACGAACGCACACACACACACACACACACACACGTATATACATACATATAATTTTGAAAATTTGCCGCCCTCCCGATGATGCCGCCTTGGGTGGTCCGCACCTTCGCCCCCCCCCCTTCGCTACGCCACTAGCGACAACGTGAGAAAATATTAGACAGTTTGACAACCTGGCACGGCAGGAAAACAACAACAATCTTAATTACATAAAACTGTAGACAGAGCTGTGGAGAACCATGATCGCCTACGCCAGCCAGCATGGCACCTGATAATGAGGACACAACAGAAATTTGCCAAGTAAGAACGTCACTATAGACGTTCACATGGTCGAGTTAAATGTAATGTAGAGATGGACCAGAAGGGTTGATACTAGAGGTGGACCAACACAGTCAAGGAATATACAAAACATAGTTAACTCGAGACAAATAGAGAAACGACGGAACAAATATATATTATTCATAAACCTGGCGTTCATTGATCCCGTAGAGTTTAAGAGTGCCAAATAGTTATATATAGTGGTTCCCAAGCACGAGACGGATCCAGCCGTCAAGAAACACTTACGGTAGGGCATATTTTTAAAAAGTAAGGCACGTATCAGCTTTATTCAACTACAGAAAACAATTAAAGCAGGACATATATAAGCCTTGTTTAAATAGAGGAATGTTTTAATAATAGGACATCCTCCAATATTGTACAACTGCAACGATGTAGGGCTTGTGTCAAACCTTTTCAGTATTGCTCATAAGACAGCTAAATTTGACAGACATTAACCTGGTACAGTGTCACTTCAAGGAATAGCTAGTACTTGCTGGTACCAATCGTGTAAAACTCCAGAGAACAATTAGGTGGAATGTATAAACCTTTTACATCTCCAGGGAGGACAATGTGGCAACTGGGTCATGGTCTGTTGTATCAAAAATAGGGTCACTGTCTTCTATCCAGAAATGTAACACGACTAAAGAAATTTGAAGGATAAGCCACAATCTGTCACATGTGAAAAACATAACCAATGGCAATGCATGTCATGTCTTGATATTATTACTTTTGTTCTCTATCAACTGATCTCCATGCATGATGAAGAGATACTGGCCAGGGGACATTGCACATTTGTTTTATTTTGGCAGACTCCTAGGTGACTATGCGTATTGGATGTGCCGGTACTGCATTTGAGCAACACTGATTTTGCTAGTTGATCTGGCAGAAAAAGGATGATCTAGTTGGTACAGAAGTATATACTACGCTCCTGGAAGGACGTAATTGACTGCAGCACTGGCGTACCTTCCTTCGTGGACTAACCATGCATCCATAACCCCCGTCCCCCAGCACAGTCACACCTTTGAGAAAATAAAACATATACAACGTTGTTGCTCAACTGATGAGGACCTATGCTATTGTCAGAAAGGATATGGACTGACAAGAGCTACCTGCTCACAGCTAAAGGGATTACTTCTGCATCATCATAACTCCTGGGTAAAATTTGGTAGAAATACATACCTATTTTAAAATTCCATGGATAATTAAATACAAGATATACATCTAATGTGTCCAACTTCAGAACAAATATTTGGTAGAGGATAAAAACGCAGGAAAAGAAGGAGAGGAAGATGGATGGATACTCAAGGATCATCTTTCTGACAGATCTGCCTCATTGAGTTTTATATCTACCTACACACATTCCTACCTAACTACATAAATACATATTCATTCATCTATCTATCCATACATCCATCTATCCATACATCCATCTATCCATACATCCATACATCCATACATCCATGTATCCATCCATCCATACATCTATCTATCCATCCATTCATCCATTCATCCATACATCCATCCATCAATACATCCATCCATCCGTCCATCTAATCTATCCATTTATACATTCAATCTATACATCCATACATCCAATCTATCCATCCATACATTCATTCCAATCCAATCTATCCGTCCGTACGTCCCTCCCCTCTCCCTCCGTCCCTCCATCCTTCCGTCCGTCTCTCCATCCATCCATCCCTCAATCCATCCATCCATCTATCTATCTATGACATTTACGTGATTATATAGAAACGATGCGGCAAGTAGCTTAATATTGAATGATGAGTGGTAGAGATATTGAATGATGAGTGGCAGATATATTGAATGATGAGTGGTTGAGATATTGAACGATGCGTGACAGAGATATTGAATGATGAGTGGTTGAGATATTGAATGATGAGTGACAGAGATATTGAATGATGAGTGGTTGAGATATTGAATGATGAGTGGTAGATATATTGAATGATGAGTGGCAGACATATTGAATGATGAGTGGTAGAGATATTGAATTATGAGTGACAGAGATATTGAATGATGAGTGGTTGAGATATTGAATTATGAGTGACAGAGATATTGAATGATGAGTGGTAGATATATTGAATGATGAGTGGTAGATATATTGAATGATGCGTGGTTGAGATATTGAATGATGAGTGACAGAGATATTGAATGATGAGTGACAGAGATATTGAATGATGAGTGGTTGAGATATTGAATGATGAGTGGTTGAGATATTGAATGATGAGTGGTTGAGATATTGAATGATGAGTTGTTGAGATATTGAATGATGAGTGGTTGAGATATTGAATGATGAGTGACAGAGATATTGAATGATGAGTGACGGAGATATTGAATGATGAGTGGTAGATATATTGAATGATGAGTGACGGAGATATTGAATGATGAGTGGTAGAGATAATAAATGATGAGTATCTAATATATTAAAGGATGAGTGATAGGTATATTTAGTAATGAGTAACAGAAATATTGAATAATGAGTTCTTAAGTTGATGGCGACTTTCTTTAGCGGAGGAGAAAAAATTGCCACAAAGTGACCAATGAAATAACGGGAAAAGTCAAATTCGTCACTTGAAGGATGAAACCACCCCCCACCCCCGGTTAACATGCAAGACTGTATAGATGACGAAAGACAAGTTGAAATTGTTCAGGTTTTGTGAAATGTGAAATCAGATATTTCGAAAACGGGAGACTAGCTTTATTTGCTTAAAGTTAGTACCTGGGAAAATTTGGCGGAGTCGACAATAAATCAAGAATTTTATGCATATCAGTGGGATTTCTTGCGTCAAACTTGACCGTTTACCATCATTCTGAACAAAAATAAATGAGATGACCAATGGAATATTTCACCTTTGAGTTTTTGTTTTCATGGCCATGCATAAAAGATTCTATAGATTGAACGAAAGTAAGAAACACCAAAACAAAACAAAATAATAACAATAAAAAATGTATATACGTCGTATACCTTGCGCATACCCAGATATATACATATACATATATACATATACATATATACATATACATACTGCATGTATGTACACAGGTATTCATCGTTATCCTTATGTGTCATATTCTTGTCCAGAACGTGGTCTTCCTTATGAATTCTCTGAACACCTCGCTATTCTGGGCGAGTTTCACTAATCACACGAAGGAGAGTTAAACATCTGGTTGGTATCCACTCAGATAATCACTAGCAACACGAAGGAAGAAACTAGATCAGAGAAATTAAAAATGTCACGCTGATCTTGGATGTGTCGCACCAAAAGAAAATATATACTACCAAGCTGTAAACCATGACACAACTCATTCCTTTCTCCAGGCTATATCCTGATACCCCGTGGGATGTTGAGACCGAACTTAAAATAATAAGATAATGAACAGTTATAAATTATGTAGTTTTACATAAAACAACAGCGAGCGTGATACATAATACTGGAGACAGAGAGCTGTGGAGAGTCATGATCGCTTACGCCAGCCGACATTCCACCTGATGATGATGATGAGTTTTAGATAGTTTTAATTTTTTTGCTGTTCTTTACCTACCGTCCACGTGGTGACTACAGTTTGAGAACGACAACAGAGAAAGCATATAACAATAACACTGTTATGACAATATTGTGAAATTTACTTTTGATTATGTTTTGGGAAGGCAATCTGTTTCTTAATTTACGATGTAGAGTTTATAATTGCATTATTTTCCGTTCAACACTTAATGTAAAGTGTACAAATAAAAACCAAATAAAAAAACAATGTTAGAATAAATCTGTCCAACTTTTTGACATGATTATACCTAATTTATATTAGTAGTCTGTCTCATGATTTATCACCAGACAAAGTATAAGCTGACGATTTCTTTTGAATGATCATTCGTTACCAGAAACTATATAGAGAAAGGTGTAGGTATAACATACACATCTGCTGAACCACAGGAAACACTTAAGGTAAGACATACACGAACTGTGTTCAATTTTATAAAACAGTTAATTTAGAAAATACACCAAGTTTGTTCAATTATATGAAATATAGTTGAAGTAGGACATACATAAGCTGTGTTGTAGTTCCCGACATTTTCGAACCTCGACTCCATTTGATAGAAGCGAAGTGGCTAGAGACCCCGCTACTTTAAAAAAAAAATGACGTAAACAGAACAGAGACACAACGCATTTCCATTCTCTGGACTAGATCCTGCTGGAAATCTAGTAGGGCCATTGTGCTGCTATATGTGAGATTCAGTGGGAGTTTGAGAATGAACGCCGAAGAAGAAGAAGAAACAAAATTACGCCGTTTAATAAGGTAAACATAGAGTTTTCAGTATAATAGAATTCAATATAATTTCAACCTTAGTCATATTTAATGTGATTTAAATTGTAACTCATTGACAAGCTTCAAAAATTGCGGTTAAGTTTTCGTTAATGCCAACCTTTTGCCATTCTCAAAATTTGATCAGTTTTTGTATTGGAATCGAATAAAAAAAATCATTGAAAATGTGTTGTAAAAAATATGTAGATACAAAGGGGAGTACAATAAATTCCCTTCATCCACGGATATCTCCAACTGATGACGATGATGATGCAGTCACTTCCTTAGCTGTAAGCAGGTATCTCTTGACAGCCCATAGTCTTTCTTACAGAAGTACATGACCTCCGCAGGTGAGTGAACGACGGGATACCCAAACTGATATAAGGTTTCATCTCTCGAGGACATTGTTGTGTTGGGGAGGGGTGTTTATGGATGCAAGTTCAGTCCCCGAATGGAGGTATTCCAGTATAACAGTATCCCAGGATCATCGCGTAATGCCAGGAGCGACGGATATGTTTCTGGGACAACTAGTTTCATTCTTCCGTTAGATCTGTTGACTCACCTGCAGTGATGACACACATAACATTCACCGCCACTTAGGAGTCAGCCAGAAAATGATAAAGATGCATCAATATAAAGATTGGTTAAAGGTATAAGCAAAGAATACGCCAGGCACAATGGGTGTCCTTCAGTAATAATGCACCTACATTAATTCTATTCTATCACAGACCATAAAGTCACACGTAGATGAACGCCAACCCAGTTGATATAACCAAAACAGAGGTTAGAGGTTAGAATCGTGGCTGTCGCCTCTTAGAAGGGGGGGGGGAATACATGCGACCAGCTTAAATAAAAAAAATTGCACATGGGAATGACTGGGATGCATGTAACTTGCGGTCATCAATAAATGACGAAAAGGGTGGGACTTTAATGGATGTGAGTATGTCTGAGGGAAGCCTTTTTGATTTGGTCAGAAGTTCTCAAATAATGGGGTACTCTGATTTTGAACGGATCTATACTAAGCTGAGGTCCAGAGACTAGGACCAGGACTAGGTTTGGGACTCAGGTTGAGACCGGAGCTAAGAATTAGTTAGATGTAATAGTTAGGGAAGTTTAAGTTTTAAAGGTAGTTAGAAAGTTTTAGTAGATCTTGATAATCTCCCAGTTGAGAGAAGGATTAAGTCTCTAGGAAAGCCTGTGATCTCAGAGCTGTTTAATTTCTTAAGATGTTGTCAGGGCCGGATTTAGACTTGATAGGGCCCTAAGCTATTTGAGATATGAGGCCCTAAGCTATTTGAGATATGGGGCCCTAAGCTATTTGAGATATGAGGCCCTAAGCTATTTGAGATATGAGGCACTAAGCTATTTGAGATATAGGGCCCTAAGCTATTTGAGTTATGGGGCCCTAAGCTATTTGAGATATGGGGTCCTTTAACGATTAAGAATATATAGATAGTGAAATTTAAAAAATATTTGGGGCTCCCAAGAAAGTGGGGGTCCTAAGCTATAGCTAGTTTAGCTTATAGTTAAATCTGGCACTGAATTCTGTACATTGAATTATTGATGTCGTAACCTTGGATATTGTAACCTGGATGTTATAAGCCTGGACGTTGTGATGAAGCAATAAATAAGTTTTATATATATGAGAACTGGTTGTGGCCATCTTATGGAATACGACAGTATATTAGACTACAACTGCTTATATTTCACAACTTGTGTTGAAGATACATAAACGTAGTGGTATCATCTGTAACACTATCATAACTAGAGACGGCATGACTCATTGACGGCCTTCACAAGACAACAGGATCATAGATAGTCCGTGTGCAAGAACAATCCAGGGAACATTTAAGGCAGGAAATACATCCATTTTTTTAAACTAAAGGAAACAGTTACGGCTGTTCACCAACCTTTGATCAAGTACAGAGAACAGTTAATGTAGGGCATTCATCAACATTGTTCAGCTACTTGTAACAGTTAGGACAGTGGCGTAACAAGGGGGGTGCGGGGGGTGCGGCCGCACTGGACATCAAGGCTTGAGGGGCATCACATTGCTCCTCAAAATAATGAAAACCGAAATGGGGTTTAAGTGCCTTTGTCGTGCCAAAGTTGATGCCCCACAGTGCTAAAAAATAACATTTCTCCTTGTTAAGCCCATTTATTTGGCAATTAGGTAATAACACATTTCTGGCACATTATTATAAAACATTAAAATTAAAATTAGTTAATAAGTAGAACTAGTTCCTCTCGAAAGAAAACACTTCCACAATTTACTTCAAAATTATATTTAGCTTGTAAGAAAAACGAAAAATAAGTTTCAGTTTCGATCTCAATCCATTCAGTCGTTCACCTAGCACCGTAAAAGTCCGTCCATAAGCAGTCTTTGAGTTCGATGACAAATCAAATTTAGTTCTAGCATTCTAGTGTTGAATTATATCATTCAACGACAATGAACTAGAGTATATTTAGAATAGATATATAGAATATATTTAGAATATCCCTAGAATATATCTAGGTGACATCGGTAAAGATCAAACATTTAAATCAAATTTTAAACTTTGGCAGGCACAATTCGTGTTTCACCACATCATAAAGTCCTATAACCTAACTATAACCAGTGAAGAAATCAGATAGTGAAAAAGTGTAAAAAGTGTTGTGTACAAGTGCATTCTGGATATTAGAAAAAACTCCTTAACTGAGAGCTAATTTTAAAGAATTTAAAGAATTTTAACGTGAGCTAGAATTTAAAGAAAAGGACCAAAAGCCTTTGGAATTACTTCCCTTCATTCAGAAACGTTGAACAATTTTCAATCAGAAAAAGTGAATTTATAATTTTAAAATAAATTTTAAAATTTATTTATGTCTTTGTTATAAGTGGATAAAATTGGGTAAAGTTTTACTCGGATGTTTTTGTTATAAAAAAATTTATTTCAGGGGGGGGGGCGGCATCAAAATATTCATCGCACTGGGCAGCACTTACCCTAGGTACACCAATGAGTTAGGACTACATACATCAACCTTTGTTGAAATATAGAAAACAATTAAATTAAGAAATGTATAAATATCTTGGACAGTTAGTTTAGGGTACACAGACTGGACCATTGTCTTTAAATGCGTGTCATAGGAGGCGAGTAAGGACAGTTAGGAGACAGGCTGACAAGATGTCACCTGTGAGAAAATCATCATTGTCACATCTTGTCACAATTTCTTACTTCTGCCTTCGCAACGAAGGTTGGCTGAAATTTTGTTTGCTGTTCTTTTCCTACCGTCCACGTGTACCGTACAGTTTGAGAACGACAACAGAGAAAGCATAAAACAATAACACTGTTATGACAATATCGTTAAATTTACTTTTGGTCATGTCTTGGGAAGGCAATCTGTTTCTTAATTTACGTTCTTAAAGTATACGTGTCCTGAAATTAACTCGTAGTGGACCAAACGCCAGACTATTTGTTTAAAAAAATCCCATTTGCTGGTTTTGTCCCTGTCCTACTAAGACGTCTCAGAATGTTGGCAACTCCTTCAGTCTACCTAATTCCTTATATTCCTCTGCCTCTTGTTGTTTCCATTTACACGGTGATGCTCTTGTTGCTCAGCAATAATGGTTAATTCTCATTAAGTGGCCGAGCCATTTCAGGCTCTGTTTTTCAATATAAACGTTGATCACAAACATTGTTCCAACAGTTCGTGTAATGTCTTCATTCCTCACATGATCTCTTCTTGTAATCTCTTCATTCCTCACATGATCTCTTCTTGTAATCTCTTCATTCTTCACATGATCTCTTCTTGTTCTATTTGCTGCTTTTCTTTGACATCTCATTTTACACGTAGGTAAACTTTCTTCTCTCTTGTTCTTTAGTTAGTGTCCATGTCTGACATTGATAACATAATATTGGTACGAACATTGTACGTATGATTTTTCTTTTGATCTCAATCAGGATAGATTTAAAACTAAATACCATTTTGCATATTTCTCTCCAGATGAACACTGGCTGTATTACCTTGATTGTGGCTGTCATTTATGTTACTCTACTTCACGAAGGTACGTTTGTGTTACATGTTTTTTTTATAAACTGTAAACCATTCTTTAATTTATATTTAACTATTTTTATTTGAATCCATTGTAGAAAAGAGCTACTACATTAGACACGATTTTTTTTCTATTTTAGATTTGTTTATTTATTTGTGTTTGTTTGCTAAGAAATATTCAGCAGACATATTTTTGTGTATGATTTGAGCAAGAAGCAAGTATACATTGTGCTGCTAGTATACATCAAAGCTGCGAAATTAGTGCCTTTCAGCCAAGCACATCAGTTTTCGGTATGATTTTAATTTGGGTGTGCCTGAATCCAAATAGCCGATTGATTTGCAGTATTATTGTGACGTCTCAGAGCGTTCGTAACTCCTTCAATCCGTCTTCTACTTGGTCTTTCCTTGTCTCTTGTTGTTTCGATTTTCGTGATGAATGTTCTTGCCGCTTGCTAATAAGAGCTTATTCTCATTAAGTCAACGAATCATTTCAGTTTCTGTTTTTAAATAGATTTGAGCACAGACATTGTTTCAACAGTTCTTGTAATCTCTTCATTTCTCATTAAGTCAACGAATCATTTCAGTTTCTGTTTTTAAATATATTTGAGCACAGACATTGTTTCAACAGTTCTTGTAATCTCTTCATTTCTCATTAAGTCAACGAATCATTTCAGTTTCTGTTTTTAAATATATTTGAGCACAGACATTGTTTCAACAGTTCTTGTAATCTCTTCATTTCTCATTAAGTCAACGAATCATTTCAGTTTCTGTTTTTAAATATATTTGAGCACAGACATTGTTTCAACCGTTCTTGTAATCTCTTCATTTCTCATTCAGTCAACGAATCATTTCAGTTTCTGTTTTTAAATATATTTGAGCACAGACATTGTTTCAATAGTTCTTGTAATCTCTTCATTTCTCATTCAGTCAACGAATAATTTCAGTTTCTGTTTTAAAATAGATTTGAGCACAGACATTGTTTCAACAGTTCTTGTAATCTCTTCATTTCTCATTAAGTCAACGAATCATTTCAGTTTCTGTTTTTAAATATATTTGAGTACGGAAATTGTTTCAACAGTTCATGTAATCTCTTCATTTCTCATTCAGTCAACGAATCATTTCAGTTTCTGTTTTTAAATATATTTGAGCACAGACATTGTTTCAACAGTTCTTGTAATCTCTTCATTTCTCATTCAGTCAACGAATCATTTCAGTTTCTGTTTTTAAATATATTTGAGCACAGACATTGTTTCAACAGTTCTTGTAATCTCTTCATTTCTCATTCAGTCAACGAATCATTTCAGTTTCTGTTTTTAAATATATTTGAGCACAGACATTGTTTCAACAGTTCTTGTAATCTCTTCATTTCTCATTCAGTCAACGAATCATTTCAGTTTCTGTTTTTAAATATATTTGAGCACAGACATTGTTTCAACAGTTCTTGTAATCTCTTCATTTCTCACATGATCTCTTCTGGTTCTGTTTGCTGCTTTTCTTAGACATAACATCCCACACGTAGTAAGCTTTCTCTCTTGTTCTTTTGTTAGTGTCCATGTCCGACATTCATAACATAATATTGGTTTGAAGATTGGACTTATGATTCGCCTTTCGGTTTAAAGCGGGATAGATTTGTGTTTCAAAATTGGTACATGTTCATAATTTACATAATTGTCTTGTATAAACTCTTGTCACAAGCTGTCTGTCCATTCTTCAGTTGACTTTTGTAAACTGTTACCACAAGCTGTCTGTCCATTCTTCAGTTGACTTTTGTAAACTCTTGCGACAAGCTGTCTGTCCATTCTTCAGTTGACTTTTGTAAACTCTTGCGACAAGCTGTCTGTCCATTCTTCAGTTGACTTTTGTAAACTCTTGTCACAACCTCTCTGTCCATTCTTCAGTTATATGAAAAATACTATCTAGATATTTACATTTTTGAAATTCAGTAATTGATCATTTTTCTGTATGTTGATTGTACTGGGTTCTGACTGGAACTTTGAGTCTACATACACTCTGGTGGCTGCTGGAACGTATGGCGGAACACTTATGGGAATGTCACGTGTGCTATAATGTTGATTTGTAATACAGAATCAATGTTATGGGTTATCTGCATATATACATTTCTTGGCAATTATTTGTGATTATGTGTCTAAGATACAGGTAATGTGTTGTTGCATTAATTATCCATGTATTTTTATATTTAACCTTTGTTCCTCTATGATTGTGTTGATTATTTATCATGAATTTTATTCTCTATTTTAATCTATTGTCCATAATCTCTCTCTGCTTGATTTTGATTTATCGACTTGATTTATACTAGTCTATGTAGCTCCTGCTCACTTTCTGCTAAGAAGACTGTCTCATGTCTCATGTCTCATAGCGCATTTTAAAAATTATTTTCTTGAATCCTGACATTTTTTCTATCTGTTAAACAATTTTCTGTGTATAGATGTTAAATATGATGTGTTATAAAATACATCCTTGTTGTACTCCTATTTTTATTTATTTGCATGGTGAGTAATTGTTTTCACATCTTCTTCTTCGTCGTTCTTCAGTCAGATATCAGATATTGAAGCACCAATAGTTTCAATGAATTGTGTGATTCGCTTCAGGTCATCCATGGAACCCCTCAATTCTGGAAGCAGAGACGTCTCAGTAGGCCATATTTTCCCCCACTCTTCTTGGTAGAGTTGACAGGCATGAAGAATGTGTTCTGCACTCTCTGGGCTCAGTCCACAGTTGCACAGGTCTGTCTCACCAATCTTCAGCTTTCGGAACATGTGACTTCCCAGTCTGTTGTGACCAGTTCGTAGTCTGAAGATGATGGTTTGTTCCTTGTGTGACATTTGGTGGTAGGGGTCCTTTGGTTCTGCTGTTGGGTGCATTTGCTTTCACTTTTTCTTATATTCTGCTTTTAACATGGTCTTACATTCATAGTATGTATTATAATTTTCTATTTGTTCCAGTGATCCCCCTTTCCTTGCCAGGAGATCAGCTTTTTCATTTCCAGGTATGCCACAGTGACCTGGGTTCCACTGCAGTACTGTTTCTTTGGTGGTACTGCTGAGGTGTAGTAAGCAGGCTGTAAGTTCATTCATGCTCGTATTCTTGGATCTTTCAATGCCTGCAATACTGACTTTGCATCCGTTCGAAAATAATTACATGTCTGTTGTGACTCGGCAAGCATTTCATGAGCATTTTGGCCGCCTCTATTATGGGTTCCATTTCTGCATTGAAATTTGTGGAATGTTTGCTTGTGGGTATGGATTTCTCTATTTCTTTTCCATCTGGTGTTACTATATATATTCCTGATCCTCCATCTAATACTGCCTCTTTCGCTGATCCATCTGTATATGCATGTGTCCATATATCCTTTGGGTATGCTTTTTGTATGTGATTCTTAGTTGTCTCCTTTAGTACTTGTATAGTAGTTTCTGTTTTCGAAATAATGCTTGGTATATTGTCCATAATTCTTGGGAATTTTCCCCTGTCCCATGTTGGGTATGTGCTAAAGATGTTTAGTGGTTTTAGGTTTTGTAGGTCTGTATCTGTGAGTGATTTCTGTAGCTGTTTAGCGGAGTGTAGAAAGCTACCTCTTTTGAGTCGCTCTTTTGTAGGTCTGCTTAGTCTTTAGTTCATTTGATGACTCTCCAAACATTTGAACTTTGCATACTGTGTGAGGATTTTTTCATTTCTTCTTTCTTCCATTGATGGCAAACCTGTGCATGTTTCCATTTCTGTGATTGGGGTAGTATTCATACCTCCTGTTATAATTCTGAGATTGATGTTTTGTAACTTTGATATCTTTTGAGTGTTACTCTTGGCTGCAGTCCCCCATGCTGACATTCCATATTCCAAAGCTGGTCTTACGTAACCTGTATATGCTCTACCTAGAATTTTTCCATTTACACCCCAATCTGTTCCAGCCAATTTTTTAAGGAGTGCTGTCCTCATTGTACCTTTTGTTTGGCACTTGTCTATGTGCTGTTTCCATGTAAGTCTTGGATCAAAAGTGACTCCAAGGTATGTAGGTGTCTCATCAAAGGCAATGTTTGACCATTTATGGTTAGTATAATTTTCTGTGGTCTGGTGGACATGCTGAAGATGGTATAGGTAGTTTTTTGGGCATTGATAGACATGGCCCATTGGTCTGTCCACTTGGCCAAATTGTCCATAGTTTCTTGTAACCTTATTTTTGTTGTGCCTACGCTCTCTTCAATGCACCATATAGCCAGATCGTCTGCATACATTGCAGCATTCACTTTACGTGAGAGAATTTGGTCAATGTCATTCATGAATATAAGGAATAGAGTGGGGGATAGAACACCTCCCTGTGGTACTCCATGCTTAAAGAGTTTCTTTCTGCTGGGCTTCATTTCAAGCTTCACTGCTGCTTTTCGGTTGTGCAGGTAGTGTTTTATCCAGTAATACATGCGCCCTGTCACTTTGTTTTGTTGTAGTTTAAGGAGGAGTCCATCTTTCCACACACAATCAAAGGCTTTTCCCATATCTACCGACACCACTGATGTATGCTTTTCCCCCTGGAAAGCATCCTCTACTTCCTGGGCAATTAGTGTAATCTGGTCTTCAGTTCATCTACACTTTCTGAAGCCAGCTTGCTGATTTAGCAGGATTTTATTTTTTTCTAGGAACCACATCATTCTTTTGTTTACCAGGCGCTCCATTAGTTTGCAAACACAGCTGGTCAGACTTATTTGGCGATAGCTGTCCACCTTTTTTTTGGCTTGCCTTTCTTGTGTATGGGTATCATTATGGCGGTTTTCCACACCTGTGGCACTAGACCTCTATCACAACAGTTGTTAAACAATTGTATTAATTTATTTTTGCTGAGTGTCCGATGTGAATTAGCAGTTCATTTGGTATGTCATCTGGGCCAGGTGATTTCCTAAGTTTTAATACTTCTAGTTCTTCATTTAGTTCATTGATCGTGAATGGAATATTCATGACATCTTGTTTATCTTTGCTGATCTCTTTTTCGATCTTCCGTAGTTCTTTTCTTAATTCTCTTCTCCTATTTTCATCGACTTTGTGGCAGGCAGTACTTTGGTAATGCTGTATAAAGTGATTTGCAGCCTTCTTTCCTGTGAGTACATTCTGTTTTTTCTTGTCAGCTTTTCCTTGTGTTTGTAATTGTCATTTTTCTTAGTTTTGTTACAGCAGCTTTTAGTGATATGTTGTTTTCTGTGGATGGGATTTTTTTCTGCTGTGTCTCTGGCCATTGACACTTCTTTCTCCAACTCATCGAGTTCGTCAGAACAGTACGGTTTGTAATTTTTCCTTGCACCTCTTGGTATGGTTTGCTTGGCTGCTTGAAGAAGTGCAGAAGCCAGGAGTTAAGCAGTTTTGTTCACATTTTTAATCCTTGGATTTATGGTTTTTGTGAATTTGTATGTCAGGTCGGCATACTTACTCCAGTTTGCTTTCTTGAAGTTCCATCTGGGTGTGGTTGTCGGGCCAGCAGGGGTATAGTTAATGTCAATTGTGAGTTTGATGGGGCGATGGTCACTTCCACCAAGCTGCTCCAGCATTTCCCTGTATGTTATTTTCGCTAAAGCATCTGTTGCAAAGGCTAGGTCAGGGGTTGAGGTGGTGTGCCATCTTCTAGAGTAGAAAGTTGGGGGGTCTACAGGTTCATTAAGCAGTTGAAGGTTCACCTCGCACTGCCAGTCTTCCACTTCTTCTCCTCTAGAGGTGACTTATGTACGTATGGTTTTATTTTTGATTTATGTACGTATCGTTTTATTGTTGACTTTTGTACGTATCGTATTGTTGTTGACTTTTGTACGTATCGTATTGTTGCTGAATTTCTGTTAACGTTGATAAATTGCTAATCAAGTTACAGGTCAAACTTACATGTGTGCAAGTGGCTCGGTATATTTTGGGGGATACTGCTACATCTTCCTACGAGAGAGTTTATCTTGGCCTAATGCTGAGGTAATATACTGTGACGTAGCAGTGTAGTGAAGGTATTTTGACTTGAAGCTGAGGTGATATACTTTGACGTGACAGTGTAGCCAAGGTATTTTGACTTGAAGCTGAGGTGATATACTTTGACGTAACAGTGTAGTGATGGTATGTGGACTTGCAGCTGATTTGATATACTTTGACGTTACAGTGTAGTGAAGACAGTTTGACTTGAAGCTGAGGTGATATACTTTGACTTGACAGTGTAGTGAAGACAGTTTGACTTGAAGCTGAGGTGATATACTTTGACTTGACAGTGTAGTGAAGACAGTTTGACTTGAAACTGAGGTGATATACTTTGACTTGACAGTGTAGTGAAGGTATTTTGACTTGAAGCTGAGGTGATATACTTTGATTTCACTGTGTAGTGAAGGTATTTTGACTTGAAGCTGAGATAATATTCTTTGATGTTACTGTGTAGTGAAGATATTTTGACTTGAAGCTGAGGTGATATATTTTGATGTTACAGCGTAGTGAAGGTATTTTGACTTGAAGCTTAGGTGGTATACTTTGACGTGACAGTTTAGTGAAGGTGTTTTGACTTGAATTTAAGGCGATATACTTTGACGTGACAGTGTAGTGAAGGTATTGTGACTTGAAGCTGAGGTGATATACATTGACTTTTAGTATAGTGAAGGTATTTTGACTTGAAGCTGAGGTGATAAACTTTGATGTGACATTGTAGTGAAGGTATTTTGACTTGAAGCTAAGGTGATATACTTTGACGTTACAGCGTAGTGAAGGTATTTTGACTTTAAGCTAAGGTGATATACTTTGACGTTACAGCGTAGTGAAGGTATTTTGACTTGAAGCTAAGGTGATATACTGTGACGTTACAGCGTAGTGAAGGTATTTTGACTTGAAGCTAAGGTGATATTCGTTGACGTTACAGCGCGGTGAAGGTATTTTGACTTGAAGGTGAGGTGATATACGTTGATGTTACAGCGTAGTGAAGGTATTTTGACTTGAAGCTAAGGTGATATACTTTGACGTTACAGCGTAGTGAAGGTATTTTGACTTGAAGCTAAGGTGATATACTTTGACGTTACAGCGTAGTGAAGGTATTTTGACTTGAAGCTAAGGTGATATACTTTGACGTTACAGCGTAGTGAAGGTATTTTGACTTGAAGCTAAGGTGATATACGTTGACGTAGTGTATTGAAGGTAATTTGGCTTGAAGCTCAGGTAATATACTTTGACATGGTAGAATAGTAAAAGTATCTTGGTTTGAAGTTAGAATATACTTTGACTTAGCAGGGTAGGGAAGGTATCTTGGCCTGAAGATGAGGTAATATACTGTGACATGGCGGTGCAGAGAAGGGGCCAGACAGGTGAACATATAATGAGAAAATATAATGTGAACAAATAATTTTACACCGTGATCAAGTAATGTTACACCATGAGCAAATAATGTTACACCGTGAACAAATAATGTTACTCCGTGAACAAATAATGTTACACCATGAACAAATAATGTTACACCATGAACAAATAATGTTACACCGTGAACACATAATGTTACACCGTGAACAAATAATGTTACACCATGAACAAATAATGTTACACCGTGAACAAATAATGTTACACCGTGAACACATAATGTTACACCATGAACAAATAATGTTACACCGTAAACAAATAATGTTACACCGTGAATTTCTATGTGTGTTGCAAGAAACAAAATGTTGCTGAAATGTTCTAATCGAGAAATGCGGATATTGCAGAAAAACTGAAAATCATGACAAAATGTGCTGCGTTCTCCGAACAATAATTTTCTAACGTGATATAGTCTGGGAAATGAGAGCTTACTAATAACTAAGAAGATCTACTTGGATCGTTGTAGTCCAGAAATGCATTGGCACGGGTCAAATAGTATATGAGAGCTGCTAATGTGATAAGGCACATCCTGTAAGGAAAAATATCGTTGGTATATCCTAGATTTTAGCGCAGAACTGTCACAACGGGTTAAATATTGAATTTTTCTCGTTAGGAAGTTCCAGGGAGGGATTTTGTAGCTGTGTGGTGAAGGTCGCATGCTCTTGCTGTCGCCATGTCATGTGCAGGATGAATATGTCCGCACTATCCATTGTTCTTCAGCCGGACATAGTAGCAGTGCAAACCAAACGAATGGTTCTCTCGTTGCCTTGATTAATGTGACATAATCCAACAACGACCTCTCGACTGCCTCAAGCCAAGTTATCGAGTTTTTAACACAAAACGTCTTTTTCAACCAGCATAGTGTGATGTAGTTATATTTAGTACATCACCTTCTCATGTGTCATAGTGTGATGTAGTTATATTTAGTACATCACCTTCTCATGTGTCATAGTGTGATGTAGTTATATTTAGTACATCACCTTCTCATGTGTCATAGTGTGATGTAGTTATATTTAGTACATCACCTTCTCATGTGTCATAGTGTGATGTAGTTATATTTAGTACATCACCTTCTCATGTGTCATAGTGTGATGTAGTTATATTTAGTACATCACCTTCTCATGTGTCATAGTGTGATGTAGTTATATTTAGTACATCACCTTCTCATGTGTCATAGTGTGATGTAGTTATATTTAGTACATCACCTTCTCATGTGTCATAGTGTGATGTAGTTATATTTAGTACATCACCTTCTCATGTGTCATAGTGTGATGTAGTTATATTTAGTACATCACCTTCTCATGTGTCATAGTGTGATGTAGTTATATTTAGTACATCACCTTCTCATGTGTCATAGTGTGATGTAGTTATATTTAGTACATCACCTTCTCATGTGTCATATTGTGATGTAGTTATATTTAGTACATCACCTTCTCATGTGTCATAGTGTGATGTAGTTATATTTAGTACATCACCTTCTCATGTGTCATAGTGTGATGTAGTTATATTTAGTACATCACCTTCTCATGTGTCATAGTGTGATGTAGTTATATTTAGTACATCACCTTCTCATGTGTCATAGTGTGATGTAGTTATATTTAGTACATCACCTTCTCATGTGTCATAGTGTGATGTAGTTATATTTAGTACATCACCTTCTCATGTGTCATAGTGTGATGTAGTTATATTTAGTACATCACCTTCTCATGTGTCATAGTGTGATGTAGTTATATTTAGTACATCACCTTCTCATGTGTCATATTGTGATGTAGTTATATTTAGTACATCACCTTCTCATGTGTCATAGTGTGATGTAGTTATATTTAGTACATCACCTTCTCATGTGTCATAGTGTGATGTAGTTATATTTAGTACATCACCTTCTCATGTGTCATAGTGTGATGTAGTTATATTTAGTACATCACCTTCTCATGTGTCATAGTGTGATGTAGTTATATTTAGTACATCACCCTCTCATGTGTCATAGTGTGATGTAGTTATATTTAGTACATCACCTTCTCATGTGTCATAGTGTGATGTAGTTATATTTAGTACACCACCTTCTCATGTGTCATAGTTAATGGTAAAGGCTTTCAGTGAGATCTTTAACGAGTCATTGTAACGCTTCTGTTTTGTCCACCTTGAGAGCGCACGCCATTCTTCATCTCACCGTAGAGTATTTTTGGTAGAAGCTGATCTAGCATACGTACAACATGAGACTTGCCCAACAAAATGTGTGTCTGCATCAGAGTAAATACTACTTGCTTGAAATATTAATACTTTCAATGACAGGGCTATCTGGAATCTGATCTTGTCATTTGATGTGCATCTTTCAATGACAGTGCTATCTGGAATCTGATCTTGTCATTTGATGTACATCTTTCAATGACAGTGCTATCTGGAATCTGATCTTGTCATTTGATGTACATCTTTCAATGACAGTGCTATCTGGAATCTGATCTTGTCATTTGATGTACATCTTTCAATGACAGTGCTATCTGGAATCTGATCTTGTCATTTGATGTACATCTTTCAATGACAGTGCTATCTGGAATCTGATCTTGTCATTTGATGTACATCTTTCAATGACAGTGCTATCTGGAATCTGATCTTGTCATTTGATGTACATCTTTCAATGACAGTGCTATCTGGAATCTGATCTTGTCATTTGATGTACATCTTTCAATGACAGTGCTATCTGGAATCTGATCTTGTCATTTGATGTACATCTTTCAATGACAGTGCTATCTGGAATCTGATCTTGTCATTTGATGTACATCTTTCAATGACAGTGCTATCTGGAATCTGATCTTGTCATTTGATGTACATCTTTCAATGACAGTGCTATCTGGAATCTGATCTTGTCATTTGATGTACATCTTTCAATGACAGTGCTATCTGGAATCTGATCTTGTCATTTGATGTACATCTTTCAATGACAGTGCTATCTGGAATCTGATCTTGTCATTTGATGTACATCTTTCAATGACAGTGCTATCTGGAATCTGATCTTGTCATTTGATGTGCATCTTTCGATGACAGTGCTATCTGGAATCTGATCTTGTCATTTGATGTGCATCACCATTCTGAGATAAATTATGTGGAAATGGTTGCTCCCGTTGTAAATAACCTTGAGCGGCCGATTTTTAAGCTGTTCCGCATCACCCTTGAAATATGGATCAGTTACGTGACTACGCACGTGTAAGTGTGTTCTTGTAACCGCCCTTAGTCTCTTCTGAAAGGCTGGCCTTAGCTGTTTGCCACGTCAGGAGTTTCACACGAGCGTCGAAAAAACGTTACCTGAATATCTTAATTATATTATATTAAGATTAATATTATGTGGTGGGAGGGGGGGGAGCTAATAATAACAAGGGAGTCTCACAAGAATTTACACTAATAATATAGAGTGGGGGGGGGGAGTCATAAAAGTGTTTAAGGGATAGTACATTACGATGTGTGGCAGCCGCCTTCCCTCGCGAATGTCAGGATTACGATGTGTGGCAGCCGCCTTCCCCAGCGAATGTCAGGATTACGATGTGTGGCAGCCACTTTCCCTAGCGAATGTCAGGATTACGATGTGTGGCAGCCACCTTCCGTCGCGAATGTCAGGATTACGATGTGTGGCAGCCACCTTCCCTCGCGAATGTCAGGATTTCGATGTGTGACAGCCACCTTCCCTAGCGAATGTCAGGATTACGATGTGTGGCAGCCACCTTCCCTCGCGAATGTCAGGATTACGATGTGTGACAGCCACCTTCCCTAGCGAATGTCAGGATTACGATGTGTGGCATCCACCTTCCCTAGCGAATGTCAGGATTACGATGTGTGGCAGCCACCTTCCCTCGCGAATGTCAGGATTACGATGTGTGACAGCCACCTTCCCTAGCGAATGTCAGGATTACGATGAGTGGCAGCCACTTTCCCTAGCGAATGTCAGGATTACGATGTGTGGCAGCCACCTTCCCTCGCGAATGTCAGGATTAAGATGTGTGGCAGCCACCTTCCCCGCGAATGTCAGGATTACGATGTGTGACAGCCACCTTCCCTAGCGAATGTCAGAATTACGATGTGTGGCAGCCACCTTCCCTAGCGAATGTCAGGATTACGATGTGTGACAGCCACCTTCCCTAGCGAATATCAGGATTACGATTTGTGATAGCCACCTTCCCTAGCGAATTTCAGGATTACGATGTATGACAGCCACCTTCCCTAGCGAATATCAGGATTACGATTTGTGATAGCCACCTTCCCTAGCGAATTTCAGGATTACGATGTATGACAGCAACCTTCCAAAGCGAATGTCAGGATTACGATGTGTGGCAGCCACCTTCCCTAGCGAATGTCAGGATTACGATGTGTGGCAGCCACCTTCCCTAGCGAATGTCAGGATTACGATGTGTGGCAGCCACCTTGCCTAGCGAATGTCAGGATCCTATTTATAAGACGGATGTTGGAAAAGACTAAATTTAGGCTGACGGCGTATCAAGGGCGATAATTAATATGCTACCAGAACCGAGTGAGAAAGTAATGGAAAACTGCTGTGATGTAGTTCAACTAAGAAACTGATGATAATCACGCATATCGAACAGTTTTCGGACATATCAAATGACACAATGTTTTAGAGTGATCAATCATGGAGGCAAATGTTCCAGGAAAGAAAAGAATAGATGGAGACCAAGATTACGCTAGACACATATTTTTCAATATCTTCTGAATATGACACTGGAATAGGCTGAGTAGCCTGCACATAATTGAGAGGCTTACAGAGTGGCAGTTAGAACAGCGTTTTCAAAAAGACAATTCTCATAGATATATTAATCCATCAAGTGAAATGTTGACTGGTGTAGGCGATCATGTTTCTCTACAACTTTCTGTTTCTTGTGTTGTTGATACGTTCAGTTGGTGACATTCTCTCATGTCACAATGACAACTCATCTAACAACTTCTCACTTCGTCTCCCGTTGTATCTTCTCCCCTACATCTTTCCGGTAGTTACTAAATGTTCAAGTTTATTCTTCTCATCAAATAACTTAATTTGTCTTAATAATTTAAGAATAAAAATAACATAATAATTTAATAATAAAAAAAACTTAATAATTTGATTTGTCGTTTTACTTAGTATCTCCGATGATTTTTACATTAGTTTTCTTTGTTATCCATTCAATAGGAACCATTTTTCTCAGTTTTCTTTGTTATCCATTCAATAGCAAGCATTCTTCTCAGAAAGCACATCTCAGTAACATACAGATCACATTTAGTTTATTTTGTTTCGTTTACATTCCATGCTTCACATCCCTAAAGAAGAATTGGTTCGATATAACATCACTCTAGCACTCGAATTCGGGCATGTATTGATTGTACTACATTACCTGGAATATTTTTTCATTTATTAAAATGCTGATTTGGCGTGTTCTATACTGATTTTTATCTCATTGTATCACCGAACATCTCAGGTTATTATGATGCATAGATAGATCAGATTAATACTGATGTCAATATTACAACAATGATATTCTAAATGAACTGTAAATACTGTCTTTCAGTCAGTGTGTAAAAGTAACAATGGCCATCTAGTGTACATCATGAGCGCTTCTGAGAATAATTGGCTCGTTCAGCAAGTTAAAAATAGGCAACGTAAGTGATGATCAAATATGAACTTATATCTTTGAGATACAAATTTAGTTCCTCATTTACTTAATGTATTTAATTATAAGTGGCAGAGATATTGAATGATGAGTGAGAGGGTAGTGAATGATGAGTGACAGATATATTGAATGATGAGTGAGAGGGTAGTGAATGATGAGTGACAGATATATTGAATGATAAGTGAGAGGGTAGTGAATGATGAGTGACAGATATATTGAATGATAAGTGAGAGGGTAGTGAATGATGAGTGACAGATATATTGAATGATAAGTGAGAGGGTAGTGAATGATGAGTGACAGATATATTGAATGATAAGTGAGAGGGTAGTGAATGATGAGTGACAGATATATTGAATGATAAGTGAGAGGGTAGTGAATGATGAGTGACAGATATATTGAATGATAAGGGAGAGGGTAGTGAATGATGAGTGACAGATATATTGAATGATAAGTGAGAGGGTAGTGAATGATGAGTGACAGATATATTGAATGATAAGTGAGAGGGTAGTGAATGATGAGTGGCAGATACATTGAATGATAAGTGGCATAAATATGATATAGTTGACGTTCCTCCTTCAATCGAAGATGAACATGCCATGAAAAAAAGAACAACAATAAAATGTGGTAAACAAATGGATTAAAATATTTAAAAAAATAATTATCTACTTTGGTTTGTGTAGATGAGTTCATAGATGCACGATGAGTCTAGTTCGTGCCAGGAAAGCTATATTACAGTGCGTGGAGTAGTACAGGGGGTCACATGTAGGAGAGTTATATTACAGCGCGTGGAGTAGTACAGGGGGTCACAAGTAGGAGAGTTATATTACAGTGCGTGGAGTAGTACAGGGGGTCACATGTAGGAGAGTTATATTACAGCGCGTGGAGTAGTACAGGGGGTCACAAGTAGGAGAGTTATATTACAGCGCGCGGAGTAGTACAGGGGGTCACAAGTAGGAGAGTTATATTACAGCGCGCGGAGTAGTACAGGGGGTCACAAGTAGGAGAGTTATATTACAGCGCGCGGAGTAGTACAGGGGGTCACAAGTAGGAGAGCTTTCTGATTTGACTTTCTGCTTCCATCTCTTGTAAATTGCCCTCAGTGTTCTCTCTTTGTCAAATTTAGTGATGCCAGCAGTGATCTGAATATGCCAAGCTGAGCAATCAAGGGCTGTAGTCTTCCCAGTTATAGGATCGACGCTGCTGTGCCGTAGAAAGTTCTTTGAGTGATTATTGAAGTGCTTTTTCTGCCCACCGCTTGAACGTTTACCATCGCACAGTTCCTATTAGAATAATATCTTTTTAAGGCGCTTGTCTGGCATACGGACAATGTGGCCAGTCCAACGGAGTTGGGGTCTAGTCAGCAAGGCATGGGTACTTTTATACGGGACTTTTGAAAAATTTCCGTATCTGGTACTTCATCCTGCCAACGTACTCCCATGAGGTTTCTTAGGGACGTAAGGTAGAAAGTGTTAAGCTGTCGAGCGTGTCTCGCATAGACAGCCCTGGATGGCGCAACATAAAGCAGTGTTGGTAGAACCTTGCGAGGTAGACGTCCAATTTAGCTTTCAAACTGAGACCACGCCTGATCCAGAAGTTGGCTCGAAGTCTTCCGAATGCCGCACTGGCAATGCCGCGAGCAATACGCAGGGCAACATCCTCGTATATTGTCGCAGTTTGCAATAGGGTGCTGCCGAGATATACAAACTTACTGGCAGTATTGAGTTTCTGTATCTTGACTGTGATTACTGGTTCTGTGATGAGGACACATGACGCTGGCTGATACACAACTAATGTCTTCACGCTGCAGATGGTGAGACAGAACGCATACATGTAAAAAAAAAGAGGCTCATACTGTGGTGCATGTCTTTTAGACCTGGTAGTAGCGTTGATCGCACACTCGTCGGCGAACACGAGGTCGCGAACAATGTCCGCCTTAGTTGTGGTCATGACCTTCAATCTGCCAAGACTGAATAGTTCTCCATCAGTTCGATAACGAAAAGAAATTCCTGCACTTTTATTCCGGAAGGCATCATTCAACAAAACAGAGAGCACCATGCTGAAGAGTGTCGTAGACAGGACGTAACCCTGTTTGACACCGTTAGCTACTGGAAACTGGTTGGAGTGTGTGCAGTCATCTTGCACAAAGGATGTCATACCATCATGGAACTGGCGAACCATGTTGGGGAATTTTTCGGTAAAGTAAAATTTGGCCAAGCAAAGATATAATGAAAGATAAGTGATACAGATATGGAATGAGTGACAAAAATATTCAATGATGAGTGACATTTGATATTGAAATGATGGGTGACATTTGATATTGAAATGAATGGTGACATTTGATATTGAAATGATGAGTGACCTTTGATATTGAAATGATGGGTGATATAGATATTGATTAATGAGTGACATAGATATAATTAATTATGTGTGGCAGAGATATTGAATGATAAGCGACGCAGATATTGAATTATGAGGCGCATATATATTGACTGATAAGCGGCGCAGATATTGAATGATGATTTGTCAAGATATTGAATGCTGTGTGGCAGAGATATTGAATTGTGCATGGTCAAGTTATTAAATTATGAGTAGCACAGATATTGAATGATGAGTGACAAATATTGAATTATCAGTTACTAAGATATTGAATGATGAGTGAAATAGATGTTGAATGATGATTGACACAGATGTTGAATGATGAGTGATAAAGCTAATAAATGGTGACTAGCGTAGATATTGAATGATGAGTGGCATACACAATGAAGGAATAGTGACACATTTATTAAATGAGTGATATATATATATTAAATGACATGTAGAATGGATAGTGAATTAAGAGTGACATAGGTATTGAATGATGAGTGATAGAGATATTGAATGATGTGTGGCACAGATAGCTAGTGATTAGTGACATAGATATTGAATAATGTGTGACGTAGATATTGAATGATGGGAGACAAAGAAAGTGAATGATGAGTGACATACATGTTGAATGACAAGAGGCCAAGATATTGAAAGATGAGTCTCACAGATACTGAATGATGAGTGTCCAATATATAGAATGATTAGTGGTATACACACTGAATGATGAGTGTCCAATATATAGAATGATTAGTGGTATACACACTGACTGATGAGTGACAAAGATGGTTAATGTAGAACGGCACAGATATTGAAAGATGTATCTCATAGCGTGATGAGTGGCTACAATATTGAATGATGAGTGGCCAACATATTGTGTAATGAGTGATCAAGATATTGAATAATGAATGACAGAGATTTTGAATGATGAGCGGCGTGGGTATTGAATTTTTAATGGATAGATATTGAATGATGTATGACAGAGGTATCGAACTATGATTGGCATACATATTGAATGATGAGTAGCTCAGATATTAAATTATGAGTGGTCAAGATATTGGATGATGAGAGACCAAGATATTGGATGATGAGAAACCAAGATATTGGATGATGAGAAACCAAGATATTGAATGATGAGAAACCAAGATATTGGATGATCGGTGGCTTAGATATTGAATGATGAGAAACCAAGATATTGGATGATCGGTGGCTTAGATATTGAATGATGAGAAACCAAGATATTGGATGATCGGTGGCTTAGATATTGAATGATGAGAAACCAAGATATTGGATGATCGGTGGCTTAGATATTGAATTATGAGTGAAATATATATTGAATTATGAGTGGCATAGTTATTAAATGATCAACCTTTAAAATCAGAGGCTACCAGTGATACCGGTCAGACCAAAAGGACAGGCGATGGGTGGAATTCTGACACTTGTTAAATACAATATCAGCGCATGTCAACTGGAAGTATATATGGAGGGGGCAGATTACCAGATGCTCCACCTAAAGACAGACAGTACAGAATTCCATCTCCTGAACTACTACTGCCCAAGTGATAGACCATTGGCACTAGACACAATCCCAGAAAAAGAGAAACGTATGGTGTGTAATGACTACAACAGGCACTCTCAGAGCTGGGGCTACGATCATATTGACAAGAGAGATGAGGAACTTGAGAGCTGGCAGGATGAAAATAATCTCATACTTATTAACCAGCGAGCAGACTCACCAACCTTCTACTCGAGAGCATGGCACACCACCTCTACGCCAGACCTGGCATTCCACTCACAAGACCTGAATAGAACATCACACGTGTCGTTGGAAAGTAACTTGGAGGTAGTGACCACAGACCAATATTTCTGGAAATTCACAATGAATTTACCAAGGACAGCAGCACACTCACTAGGTGGAACTATAAGAAGGGCAGACTGGTAAATGTACCAGCATTTAACCAGTGTTCTAGCTAAGGACATGAACTTGGACATCAATAGAGAAGTGAGTGAATTTAATAGATGTATACTACATGCTGCTAGTAAAACCATACCCAGGGGGGGGGGGGGCACGCAAAAACTACAAACCCTACTGGAATGATGAACTAGGAAAGCTGCAAAACGAGATGGAAACATCTAGACATCATGCTGAGAACAGACCTAGCCAAGAACACCACAACAAATATCAGCAAACAAAGGCTAGATTTCAAAGAGCTAAGTTACAAGCCAGACGGAGCAGCTGAAAAGAAAAAACAGAGTCGCTGAACCTAGAAAGAGATACTAGGAAATTATGGAAACTTGTCAAACAACTAAATGATGAAGGTATAGGGAGAAATACAAGAATCACACTTTATAAAGATAGAAATATTTCAACAGGTAAACATGCAGCTGATTACTGTGCAGATTCCTTTACAGAAGACAATAACATGAAAGTTATCCCAGACAAACAACAAGAGGTTCGAGAGAACCAGCAAAACATTGGACACGGCGAACCAATACCTGAAGTCATGGAGACACCAATCACAATGACAGAACTGGAGCATGCAATATGCAAATGTAAAATGAAAAAGGAGCCGATGGAGTGTCCAATGAAATAATTAAAACATGGGAACTGCAGCAAGAGCAAAGCTACTGCAGATCTTTAACACAAGTTGGTCCACAGGTAATTTTCCATAGGCATGGAGGGAAGCAATAATGATATCACTCCTCAAATCAGACAAAGATGGCAGCACAGTCTCAAATTACGAGGATGCTAGGAAATGTATATCCAGTCTGCAGGGCTGAAAGATTGACACACTCTGATCCACATTCGTGGACACGTGTGGCAGTGACAAGGCAGACAGACTAGAAAAAAAGTAAGTAAAACATGAAGTGACATGCACACAGTAACAGTCATGTACACAGTAACATTCATGTACACAGTAACAGTCATGTACACAGTAACAGTCATACACACAGTAACAGTCATGCACACAGTAACAGTCATGCACACAGTAACAGTCATGCACACAGTAACAGTCATGTACATAGTAACAGTCATGTACACAGTTACAGACATGTACACAGTAACAGTCATGTACACAGTAACAGTCATGCACACAGTAACAGTCATGTACACAGTAACAGTCATGTACACAGTAACAGCCATGTACTCAGTAACAGTCATGTACTCAGTAACAGTCATGTAAACAGTAACAGTCGTGTACACAGTAACTGTCATGTACACAGTAACAGTCATGTACACAGTAACAGTCATGTACACAGTAACAGTCATGTATATAGTAACATTCATGTATATAGTAACAGTCATGTACACAGTAACAGTCCTGCACAAAATAACAGTCATGTACACAGTAACAGTCATGTACACAGTAACAGTCATGTACATAGTAACTGTCATGTACATAATAACAGTCATGTATACAGTAACAGTCATTTACACAGTAACAGTCATGTACACAGTAACAGTCATGTATATAGTAACAGTCATGTATATTGTAACAGTCATGTACACAGTAACAGTCATGTACATAGTAACAGTCATGTACACAGTGACAGTCATGTACAAAGTAACAGTCATGTACATAGTAACAGTCATGTACACAGTAACAGTCATGTACACAGTAACAGTCATGTACACAGTAACAGTCATGCACACAGTAACTGTCATGTACACAGTAACAGTCATGTACATAGTAACAGTCATGTACATAGTAACAGTCATGTATATAATAACAGTCATGTATATAGTAACAGTCCTGCAAAAAATAACAGTCATGTACACAGTAACAGTCATGTACACAGTAACAGTCATGTACATAGTAACAGTCATGTACACAGTAACAGTCATGTACACAGTAACAGTCATGTACACAGTAACAGTCATGTACACAGTAACAGTTATGTACACAGTAAAAGTCATGTACACAGTCACAGTCATGTACATAGTATTAGTCATGTACACAGTAACAGTCATGCACATAGTAACAGTCATGTACACAGTAACAGTCATGTACACAGTAACAGTCATGTACACAGTAACATTCATGTACACAGTAACAGTCATTTACACAGTAACAGTCATGTACACAGTAACAGTCATGTACATAGTAACAGTCATGTACACAGTAACAGTCATGCACACAGTAACAGCCATGCACATAGTAACAGCCATGCACACAGTATCAGCCATGCACACAGTAACAGCCATGCACACAGTAACAGTCATGTAAATAGTAACAGTCATGCACATAGTAACAGTCATGAACACAGTAACAGTCATGTACACAGTAACAGTCGTGTGCACATTAACAGTCATATACACAGTAACAGTCATGTACACAGTAACAGTCATGTACAAAGTAACAGTCATGTACACAGCAACATTCATGTATATAGTAACAGTCATGTACGCAGTAACAGTTATGTACACAGTAACAGTCATGTACGCAGTAACAGTCATGTACACAGCAACATTCATGTATATAGTAACAGTCATGTACATAGTAACAGTTATGTACACAGTAACAGTCATGTATATAGTAACAGTCATGCACATAGTAACAGTCATGTACACAGTAACAGTCATGCACATAGTAACAGTCATGTACTCAGTAACAGTCATGTACTCAGTAACAGTCATGTAAACAGTAACAGTCATTTACACAGTAACAGTCATGTACACAGTAACAGTCATGTACACAGTAACAGTCATGTACATAGTAACGGTCATGTACACAGTAACAGTCATGTACACAGTAACAGTCATGTACATAGTAACTGTCATGTACATAATAACAGTCATGTATACAGTAACAGTCATTTACACAGTAACAGTCATGTACACAGTAACAGTCATGTATATAGTAACAGTCATGTATATTGTAACAGTCATGTACACAGTAACAGTCATGTACATAGTAACAGTCATATACACAGTAACAGTCATGTACACAGTAACAGTCATGTACACAGTAACCGTCATGTACACAGTAACAATCATGAACACAGTAACAGTCATGTATATAGTGACAGTCATGTACACAGTTACAGTCATGTACACAGTAACAGTCATGCACATAGTAACAGTCATGTACACAGTAACAGTCATGTACACAGTAACAGTCATGTACACAGTAACAGTCACGTACACAGTAACAGTCATGTATATAGTAACAGTCATGTACACAGTAACAGTTATGTACACAGTAACAGTCATGTACACAGTAACAGTCATGTACATAGTAAAAGTCATGTACACAGTAACATTCATGCACATAGTAACAGTCATGTACACAGTAACAGCCTCGCACATAGTAACAGTCATGCACATAGTAACAGTCATGTACACAGTAACAGTCATGCACATAGTAACAGTCATGTACTCAGTAACAGTCATGTACACAGTAACATTCATGCACATAGTAACAGTCATGTACACAGTAACAGCCTCGCACATAGTAAAAGTCATGCACATAGTAAGTCATGTACACAGTAACAGCCTCGCACATAGTAACAGTCATGTACTCAGTAACAGTCATGTACATAGTAACAGTCATGTACACAGTAACAGTCATGTACACAGTAACAGTCATGTACACAGTAACAGCCATGCACACAGTAACAGCCATGCACATAGTAACAGTCATGTACACAGTAACAGTCATGTACACAGTAACAGTCATGTACACAGTAACAGTCATGAACATAGTAACAGTCATGAACATAGTAACAGTCATGTACACAGTAACAGTCATGTACACAGTAACAGTCATGTACACAGTAACAGTCATATACACAGTAACATTCATACACATAGTAACAGTCATGTACACAGTAACAGTCATATACATAGTAACAGTCATGTACACAGTAACAGTCATGTACATAGAAACAGTCATGTACACAGTAACAGTCATGTATATAGCAACAGTCATGTACACAGTAACAGTCATACACACAGTAACAGACATGCACACAGTAACAGTCATGCACACAGTAACAGTCATGTACATAGTAACAGTCATGTACACAGTTACAGACATGTACACAGTAACAGTCATGTACACAGAAACAGTCATGTACATAGTAAATGTCCTGTACATAGTAACAGACATGTACATAGTAACAGTCATGTACACAGTAACAGCCATGTACACAGTAACAGTCATATACACAGTAACAGTCATACACATAGTAACAGTCATGTACACAGTAACAGTCATATACATAGTAACAGTCATGTACACAGTAACAGTCATGTACATAGAAACAGTCATGTACACAGTAACAGTCATGTACATAGTAACACTCATGTACATAGTAACAGACATGTACATAGTAACAGTCATGTACACAGTAACAGTCATGTACATAGTAACAGTCATGTACACAGTAACAGTCATGTACATAGTAACAGTCATGTACATAGTAACAGTATTGTGCATAGTAACAGTCATGTACATAGTAACAGTCATGTACATAGTAACAGTCAAATACACAGTAACAGTCATGTACACACTAATGGTCACGTACACAGTAACAGTCATGTACACAGTAACAGTCATGTACACAGTAACAGTCATGCACACAGTAACTGTCATGTACACAGTAACAGTCATGTACATAGTATTAGTCATGTACACATTAACAGTCATGTACATAGTAACAGTCATGTACATAGTAACAGTCATGTACATAGTAACAGTCATATATATAGTAACAGTCATGTATATAGTAACAGTCCGGCAAAAAAAACAGTCATGTACACAGTAACAGTCATGTACACAGTAACAGTCATGCACACAGTAACTGTCATGTACACAGTAACAGTCATGTACATAGTAACAGTCATGTACATAGTAACAGTCATGTATATAATAACAGTCATGTATATAGTAACAGTCCTGCAAAAAATAACAGTCATGTACACAGTAACAGTCATGTACACAGTAACAGTCATGTACATAGTAACAGTCATGTACACAGTAACAGTCATGTACACAGTAACAGTCATGTACACAGTAACAGTCATGTACACAGTAACAGTTATGTACACAGTAAAAGTCATGTACACAGTCACAGTCATGTACATAGTATTAGTCATGTACACAGTAACAGTCATGCACATAGTAACAGTCATGTACACAGTAACAGTCATGTACACAGTAACAGTCATGTACACAGTAACATTCATGTACACAGTAACAGTCATTTACACAGTAACAGTCATGTACACAGTAACAGTCATGTACATAGTAACAGTCATGTACACAGTAACAGTCATGCACACAGTAACAGCCATGCACATAGTAACAGCCATGCACACAGTATCAGCCATGCACACAGTAACAGCCATGCACACAGTAACAGTCATGTAAATAGTAACAGTCATGCACATAGTAACAGTCATGAACACAGTAACATTCATGTACACAGTAACAGTCGTGTACACATTAACAGTCATATACACAGTAACAGTCATGTACACAGTAACAGTCATGTACAAAGTAACAGTCATGTACACAGCAACATTCATGTATATAGTAACAGTCATGTACGCAGTAACAGTTATGTACACAGTAACAGTCATGTACGCAGTAACAGTCATGTACACAGCAAAATTCATGTATATAGTAACAGTCATGTACATAGTAACAGTTATGTACACAGTAACAGTCATGTATATAGTAACAGTCATGCACATAGTAACAGTCATGTACACAGTAACAGTCATGCACATAGTAACAGTCATGTACTCAGTAACAGTCATGTACTCAGTAACAGTCATGTAAACAGTAACAGTCATTTACACAGTAACAGTCATGTACACAGTAACAGTCATGTACACAGTAACAGTCATGTACATAGTAACGGTCATGTACATAGTAACAGCCATGTACACAGTAACAGTCATGTACATAGTAACTGTCATGTACATAATAACAGTCATGTATACAGTAACAGTCATTTACACAGTAACAGTCATGTACACAGTAACAGTCATGTATATAGTAACAGTCATGTATATTGTAACAGTCATGTACACAGTAACAGTCATGTACATAGTAACAGTCATATACACAGTAACAGTCATGTACACAGTAACAGTCATGTACACAGTAACAGTCATGTACACAGTAACCGTCATGTACACAGTAACAATCATGAACACAGTAACAGTCATGTATATAGTGACAGTCATGTACACAGTTACAGTCATGTACACAGTAACAGTCATGCACATAGTAACAGTCATGTACACAGTAACAGTCATGTACACAGTAACAGTCATGTACACAGTAACAGTCATGTACACAGTAACAGTCATGTATATAGTAACAGTCATGTACACAGTAACAGTTATGTACACAGTTACAGTCATGTACACAGTAACATTCATGCACATAGTAACAGTCATGTACACAGTAACAGCCTCGCACATAGTAAAAGTCATGCACATAGTAAGTCATGTACACAGTAACAGCCTCGCACATAGTAACAGTCATGTACTCAGTAACAGTCATGTACATAGTAACAGTGATGTACACAGTAGCAGTCATGTACACAGTAACAGTCATGTACACAGTAACAGTCATGTACACAGTAACAGCCATGCACACAGTAACAGCCATGCACATAGTAACAGTCATGTACACAGTAACAGTCATGTACACAGTAACAGTCATGTACACAGTAACAGTCATGAACATAGTAACAGTCATGAACATAGTAACAGTGATGTACACAGTAACAGTCATGTACACAGTAACAGTCATGTACACAGTAACAGTCATATACACAGTAACATTCATACACATAGTAACAGTCATGTACACAGTAACAGTCATATACATAGTAACAGTCATGTACACAGTAACAGTCATGTACATAGAAACAGTCATGTACACAGTAACAGTCATGTATATAGCAACAGTCATGCACATAGTAACAGTCATGTACACAGTGACAGTCATGTACACAGTAACAGTAATGTACATAGTAACAGTCATGTACATAGGTACAGTCATGTACACAGTAACAATCATGTACACAGTAACAGTCATGTACACAGAAACAGTCATGTACATAGTAAATGTCCTGTACATAGTAACAGACATGTACATAGTAACAGTCATGTACACAGTAACAGTCATGTACACAGTAACAGTCATATACACAGTAACAGTCATACACATAGTAACAGTCATGTACACAGTAACAGTCATATACATAGTAACAGTCATGTACACAGTAACAGTCATGTACATAGAAACAGTCATGTACACAGTAACAGTCATGTACATAGTAACACTCATGTACATAGTAACAGACATGTACATAGTAACAGTCATGTACACAGTAACAGTCATGTACATAGTAACAGTCATGTACACAGTAACAGTCATGTACATAGTAACAGTCATGTACATAGTAACAGTATTGTGCATAGTAACAGTCATGTACATAGTAACAGTCATGTACATAGTAACAGTCAAATACACAGTAACAGTCATGTACACACTAATGGTCACGTACACAGTAACAGTCATGTACACAGTAACAGTCATGTACACAGTAACAGTCATGCACACAGTAACTGTCATGTACACAGTAACAGTCATGTACATAGTATTAGTCATGTACACATTAACAGTCATGTACATAGTAACAGTCATGTACATAGTAACAGTCATGTACATAGTAACAGTCATGTATATAGTAACAGTCATGTATATAGTAACAGTCCGGCAAAAAAAACAGTCATGTACACAGTAACAGTCATGTACACAGTAACATTCATGTACACAGTAACAGTCATGTACACAGTAACAGTCATGTACACAGTAACAGTCATGTACACAGTAACAGTCATGTATATAGTAACAGTCATGCACATAGTAAAAGTCATGTACACAGTAACAGTCATGTATATAGTAACAGTCATGTACATAGTAACATTCATGTACATAGTAACAGTCATGTACACAGTAACAGTCATGTACACAGTAACAGTCATGTACACAGTAACAGTCAGGTACACAGTAACAGTCATGTACACAGCAATATTCATGTATATAGTAACAGTCATGTACGCAGTAACAGTCATGTACATAGTAACAGTCATGTACACAGTAACAGTCATGTATATAGTAACATTCCTGCACAAAATAACAGTCATGTACACAGTAACAGTCATGTACACAGTAACAGTCATGTACATAGTAACTGTCATGTACGTAATAACAGTCATGTATACAGTAAGTCATTTACACAGTAACAGTCATGTACACAGTAACAGTCATGTATATAGTAACAGTCATGTATATTGTAACAGTCATGTAGACAGTAACAGTCATGTACATAGTAACAGTCATGTACACAGTATCAGTTATGTAAACAGGAACAGTCATGTACACAGAAACAGTCATGTACATAGTAACCGTCATGTACACAATAACATTCATGCACATAGTAACAGTCATGTACACAGTAACAGCCTCGCACATAGTAACAGTCATGCACATAGTAACAGTCATGTACACAGTAACAGTCATGTATATAGTAACAGTCATGTACACAGTAACAGTCATGTATATAGTAACAGTCATGTACATAGTAACAGTCATGTACATAGTAACAGTCATGTACACAGTAACAGTCATGTACACAGTAACAGTCATGTATATAGTAACAGTCATGTACACAGTAACAGTCATGTATATAGTACAGTCATGTACATAGTAACAGTCATGTACATAGTAACAGTCATGTATATAGAACATTCATGTACATAGTAACAGTCATGTACACAGTAACAGTCATGTATATAGTAACATTCCTGTACATAGTAAGTCATGTACATAGTAACAGTCATGTACATAGTAACAGTCATGTACACAGTAACAGTCATGTACACAGTAACAGTCATGTATATAGTAACAGTCATGTATATAGTAACAGTCATGTACACAGTAACAGTCATGTACACAGTAACAGTCATGTACACAGTAACAGTCATGTACACAGTAACAGTCATGTATATAGTAACAGTCATGTACACAGTAACAGTCATGTATATAGTACAGTCATGTACACAGTAACAGTCATGTACACAGTAACAGTCATGTACACAGTTAAAATGTTCAAATCTGTGGAAATATTGACTTTAAATGAATAGATTGGAGATGGAAACAATTATGTAAGAAATCTACAAATATATCGCTAGGCAATATAAAAAACAACTATTTTTGTACATAAACAATATAAAAATAGTTATCACAGTTTATCTAATTCTTGTTGTTTCAAATATTGTTGTTCTAGTTGGCAGCACCTGGATTGGAGCCAGTGACATGCTTCGGGAAGGTTACTGGTTTTGGTCAAATGGGCAAACATTGGAATCTTTTCATAACATGCAGAAAAATCAACCTGATAATAGTTATGGAAGTAAGAAGAAATAATATAGAAACTAAATAAACACACACAATATTAGACGTAGGGTGTCCTAATATAATATAGATAGAATCATGTATGTGGATGAAAAGGGCGTGCTTCGCCATAATCAAGATTTAATCCATAACTTGAAATTTAAAAAAACAACGATTTCACAAAGTAGCAGATATTTGCACACAAGAACACATTCTCACAATGTTGTGTGCGCATGCGTTATGATTGCAGGTTGTCAGCGCATATCAGACAAGTCCATAGGTGCTCCGATCTCTGTATGGAGAAATCTATCAGAGTGTAGCGGCTGACAGTTCCAGTTCTATGCTGATGTATCAGTCTTCGTATATCTGATTATGTTTCTCTTTATATGTTTCTCTTTATATGTTTCTCTTTATATGTTGTTCCGATCTCGACACATGTATATACACAGAGAATAAGGGAGCTTGGTTTGAAATGTGGTTTAGCTAGAAAGAAGCGGTTTCGTGGGCGAGAAAGAATGTTGTTCAATCAAAGGCGTACTGGAACCGCCAGTTAACGTGTAATGGCGGATACACTCAAGAAGCGATCTGAGCAAATATGGACTTGTCCGGAGTGTAGTGACGACGATCCAACGGCAAACGAACACATATCACGCTTAGTCATGGGAGCGACCATGATTCACAGATTTGAAAATCTTCTGAGCTAAAATATCTTTTAACAAATTAACTTGTCTGATCGATCCATTGATTATGGTCATGATCCATATATGGACTCTGTGGTCATGCTCGCCAGTGTGTCGGCTCGCTGATTTCCCTCAACCTCCGCATATGGTACAAATGTAAAGATAATCATTCTGGTTGTGCACACTATACAATTATAAGAGAATTCAATAAAAAATATTGACAGATAAAAGATACGAAAAACGTTGGCGACTCCCGAATGTAGGAGTTTGTGTCACGAATTTATAATGCCAAATGGCGATGTTCTACACCATTTAACTAATACGGATATTATGTTATATGTTTGTTGTTACTGAGGATATTTCAATACCTGTACGGGATGTTTGTTGTTGTTGTAATAGTCCTTGTCTCGATTGGTCCGTTCGGGTGACTTCGTGTTCACGGTTTGAATGGCTTGACGAAATCGCATCTTTTATTGGAGATGCGGTTAGTCAAGTGCGGAAGAACGCGTGTGCAATTGTTGCTAGGCGATTTGGTGCCGTTGAACGGACTGGTTCAATTCCCTTTAGTCTCATGATGTTCTACACCGAGCTTCAGATTGGGCTTTCACTCGTTTGTTTCCTGGACGCGAGTAAACGAGTAGCAAATAATAGCAACACTGTTTAACTTTCACTCGTTTGTTTCCTGGACGCGAGTAAACGAGTAGCAAATAATAGCAACACTGTTTAGCTTTCACTCGTTTGTTTCCTGGACGCGAGTAAACGAGTAGCAAATAATAGCAACACTGTTTAACTTTCACTCGTTTGTTTCCTGGACGCGAGTAAACGAGTAGCAAATAATAGCAACACTGTTTAGCTTTCACTCGTTTGTTTCCTGGACGCGAGTAAACGAGTAGCAAATAATAGCAACACTGTTTAGCTTTCACTCGTTTGTTTCCTGGACGCGAGTAAACGAGTAGCAAATAATAGCAACACTGTTTAGCTTTCACTCGTTTGTTTCCTGGACGCGAGTAAACGAGTAGCAAATAATAGCAACACTGTTTAGCTTTCACTCGTTTGTTTCCTGGACGCGAGTAAACGAGTAGCAAATAATAGCAACACTGTTTAGCTTTCATGTAACAAGAGATGACTACAAATTTCATGGAGAAAATTGGTTGTTCAATACCAGATAGGGTCAAAATTACCCAGAAGTCATACTGAAGTCGGATGTGTCACACCGAAATGCGCAGATATTACAGAAAAGCTAGAAACCATAAAACAGCGTATTCCGTTATCTGTACTACATCCTGCTAATCTATGGGAGTTTGAGAACAAATGCAAAAGAAGAAGATGTGTATTTCTCTGGCATTCATATTAAAGCGAAAGTTTGGTAGAGCTTTATCAAGTTGATCGTGATTGTTTGGTTCAGTGTAGCAGCTGTACATTTCTCTGTCACCAGCTGGTCAATCTTCTACCACAGAGGAGACGCTGTAATGACATTTTCGCTGTCTTGAGGAATATTGTGAATAAAATGATTGACCCTATCCTATCAGTCATGAGTCTTTGCCAGCGTCATCACTAATTCACCGTTTGGATCATTCTTGCGGAGACAGGACAAGTCTGCAATATATTAGCTAGTGTTAGTCCTAGCCTGGGCTTAAGCGCAAGCGTTGCTCATCTCTGAGCCCCAACAAGACAGACAGATAAATACAAGCGTTGCTCATCTCTGAGCCCCAACAAGACAGACAGATAAATACAAGCGTTGCTCATATCTGAGCCCCAACAAGACAGACAGATAAATACAAGCGTTGCTCATCTCTGAGCCCCAATAAGACAGACAGATAAATACAAGCGTTGCTCATCTCTGAGCCCCAATAAGACAGACAGATAAATACAAGGAAATATATATGTTACGTGTCCTTTACAGATCGTTGTCCTCACTGGCCATTCTATAAGTTTCTCTGTGCAAACTGCCCAGTCCATTTCAGTGTCATTTCAGAATGTCTGTAATATCCTGTCTATTATAGTCTTGGTCTGTCTGTTGTCTTTCTTGCAACCAGTCTCTCAACGATCAATCTTTCACAAAATTTGTATTTTTTTATGTCTTAAAATATGTTCGCTTGGTTTGTTGTTGTTTTTTGTTGTTGATATTTTTGTGGAGCCTGTCCTCTTTTATGTTCAGGTACGCTCTGGACGTCCGGATTGGTTAATCTTACTTTTCATGATATTCTTACAATCTTTCTATAACATTTCATTTCGAAGGAAAATATTTTCTTTTCTCCTGCGGATGTCACTGTCCACGTCTGCAACTATACGTATATATGGCCTATTGCATCTTGCAGACGATCATTAAGCAAACAAGTAGAAGCAATCCATTGAGCATTTTCTCTGTGATGGCAACTTTTTCAAGCTGATCATGTCACAGCAAGAAAAGATTTGTGTTTGCGTATTTCTCGTTTTTCTTTCATATTTCCGATTTTTGGGGCCTATAAAGATATCGTTAATTGAGGATTTACAGATGTATTTATATTTGAGCATTGGTCTACCGTGGGATCGCTGGCCTTCAGTCCGTTCTCCGAACAGTTCTTGCTTTGTATTTATATTTGAGCATTGGTCTACCGTGGGCTCGCTGGCCTTCAGTTCGTTCTCCGAACAGTTCTTGCTTTGGGATGCTGCTGTTTGATGTTCTACAGACGTGACAACGCAATCTATGTCTATTAAAACCATATGTAGACACTGGAACATTTATTTTCTTAATAGTTATAACTGGTACAGGTTTGGCTAACGGGCCTGACATCTAACCTTTTATAAAATATGTGCCGATTCGAAATTTAGCTAACTTTTGTGACGTCACAAACTACCAGCTCATTTCTAGATACAAAACTGCTACTGAAAGCTTCTTAAGTCTACATGCGACCGATAGAGATGTTGTAGTTTGTCCATCACAAGTGAGGTTTGAGGCTTGCCCATATGTTACATCCACTATTGAAATTTAGTTGGAATTATATCCTTGGTTATGAGTTCGTAGATAGTTAATAAGCCATGTTCGAGCCACAAATGTCCTTAGACAGTTCGGACAAGGAATGACCAATGTAGACGAGTTTTGGTCGTCCCGCGACTTTCTAGCTACTCTTCACTGTCGAGTTACTACATTTCTTCTATATTCACAAGATGTTGCGACATTTTTTACTGTAGAATGTCATGTACATCTATTTTGTGCAAGTTCTTCCCATGTATCTTGGTCTATTTCTAAGTCTTTCTGTGAGATCTTTAATGTGTCATTGTAGCGCTTATTTTGTGGCCACCTTGAGATAGGATAGAGATACAGTACCTATGGTATATGCGCGAGGACTACTGCCAGATACACAGATGTGCGCGCCACCTACTGAGAGATGTACGCGCTACCCATTGAGACATGTACGCGCTACCCATTGAGACATGTACGCGCTACCCATTGAGAGATGTACGCGCTACCCACTGAGAGATGTACGCGCTACCCATTGAGAGATGTACGCGCTACCCACTGAGAGATGTACGCGCTACCCATTGAGAGATGTACATGCCACCCACTGAGAGATGTACGCGCTACCCACTGAGAGATGTGTGCGCCACACATTGAGAGATGTACATGCCACCCACTGAGAGATTTACGCGCCACCCACTGAGAGATGTACGCGCTACCCACTGAGAGATGTACGCGCCACCCACTGAGAGCCCCAGCCATACATCATCAGGTAGCATATCTAGATACATTGATTATCTTTTTGGTCCATCGTATTCTTATGATTTTGCTGTAACATTATTTTCAAAAGATACTATTTTAGTGGTGATTGTCCAGGATACACATCCATATATTGCGACATTTGTAAATTTGCGAGACTTTTAATTTGTCTCGTTTCATTTTACCAAGAAAGTCAAACCGTTAACCAAACATAAACCTGGTAACTTATAACAGATGTGTTCACCTCATTAAAATAATGCGTACGTTCATAAATTTATCTCACTGGGGACTGTGGTAGCATAGTATCTAAATCATTCGTTCGCTACAGAGAGAGAGAGAGAGAGAGAGGGAGAGAGAGAGAGGGAGGGTCAAAGTTCCCTCGTTACTCGTGGTTTTAAGAAAACATACGCTCATGGAACAAACAGTCAAGATGAAACTTGCAATGACTGATGTTCGATGTCGATTGAGGAACGTCACCATCGCACCAAATCAAATGCACAAGACACTAGTGAATTTCTTGTCTATCACTGGCTAGGCAGCTGAGCACTTATGGGAAGCCGAGAGCTAGGACACTGGTTTATAACTCAACAACCTTTGTCGAGTTTGATCTCATTGATAAAATCTGTATTTTGTTGTATACCGTTATTGATAAAATGTTTATATTGTTGTATAACTTTATAGATAACATTTTTATATTATTGTATAACTTTATAGATAACATTTTTATATTATTGTATACCTTTATGGATAGAATGTTTATATTGTTGTATAACTTTATAGATAACATTTTTATATTATTGTATAACTTTATAGATAGAATGTTTATATTGTTGTATAACTTTATAGATAACATTTTTATATTATTGTATAACTTTATAGATAGAATGTTTATATTGTTGTATATCTTCATTGATCGAATAATTATTTTGTTATTTATGGTCATTGATGAATGACTACATTAATATGACTTTATTCAGAACGATTACATTATTACATTGAAGTATGTGAGAGAAACGCTGTGTTAGATTACATTATTACATTGAAGTATGTGAGAGAAACGATGTGTTAGATTACATTATTACATTGAAGTATGTGAGAGAAACGATGTGTTAGATTACATTATTACATTGAAGTATGTGAGAGAAACGCTGTGTTAGATTACATTATTACATTGAAGTATGTGAGAGAAACTCTTTGTTAGATTACATTATTACATTGAAGTATGTGAGAGAAACGCTGTGTTAGATTACATTATTACATTGAAGTATGTGAGAGAAACGCTGTGTTAGATTACATTATTACATTGAAGTATGTGAGAGAAACTCTTTGTTAGATTACATTATTACATTGAAGTATGTGAGAGAAACGCTGTGTTAGATTACATTATTACATTGAAGTATGTGAGAGAAACGATGTGTTAGATTACATTATTACATTGAAGTATGTGAGAGAAACGCTGTGTTAGATTACATTATTACATTGAAGTATGTGAGAGAAACTCTTTGTTAGATTACATTATTACATTGAAGTATGTGAGAGAAACGCTGTGTTAGATTACATTATTACATTGAAGTATGTGAGAGAAATGCTGTGTTAGAATAATTGTAATGATAGGTTTAGTGCAAAGATGTTTTCCTCCAGGGATGTGTTTATATTTAGTTATATGTTTAACTACAGCTATGTGTTTGCATTTCTACGTTTTCCTGCTGGAATGTGTTTAACTGTATTTTTGTGACAGGGATGTACTTGACTACATTGTTGTGTTTCACTGTAAGAATGCATGTTACTACAAAGATGTGTTTGTGAGCATGTATGTTTACTGCATGATTGTACATATCTGTATGATTGTGTTTCACTACAAAGATGTGTTTGTGAGCATGTATGTTTACTGCATGATTGTACATATCTGTATGATTGTGTTTCACTACAAAGATGTGTTTGTGAGCATCTATGTTGACTGCATGATTGCGCATATCTGTATGATTGTGTTTCACTACAAAGATGTGTTTGTGAGCATGTATGTTGACTGCATGATTGTACATATCTGTATGATTGTGTTTCACTACAAAGATGTGTTTGTGAGCATCTATGTTGACTGCATGATTGTACATATCTGTATGATTGTGTTTCACTACAAAGATGTGTTTGTGAGCATGTATGTTGACTGCATGATTGTACATATCTGTATGATTGTGTTTCACTACAAAGATGTGTTTGTGAGCATCTATGTTGACTGCATGATTGCGCATATCTGTATGATTGTGTTTCACTACAAAGATGTGTTTGTGAGCATGTATGTTGACTGCATGATTGTACATATCTGAATGATTGTGTTTCACTACAAAGATGTGTTTGTGAGCATGTGTGTTGACTGCATGATTGTACATATCTGTATGATTGTGTTTCACTACAAAGATGTGTTTGTGAGCATGTGTGTTGACTGCATGATTGTACATATCTGTATGATTGTGTTTCACTACAAAGATGTGTTTGTGAGCATGTGTGTTGACTGCATGATTGTACATATCTGTATGATTGTGTTTCACTACAAAGATGTGTTTGTGAGCATGTATGTTGACTGCATGATTGTACATATCTGTATGATTGTGTTTCACTACAAAGATGTGTTTGTGAGCATGTATGTTGACTGCATGATTGTACATATCTGTATGATTGTGTTTCACTACAAAGATGTCTGTAGCTGCAAAGAAGTATTTTTATTACACAGATATGTTTGAACTGTATGAGTATATTTGACTACAGGTCTGCTTATATCTACACAGATGTTAATCTGCAGGTAAGCGGTATGGTATATAGATATCTTTTATTCTATGGGTACCTGTTCCCACACTCACATACACTCTAACACACACTCATTCACTCTAACACACACTCATTCACACGCGCACGCGAACGCACACGCACACGCACACGCTCGCACGCACGCACGCACGCATACACTCACACACACATACACACACACACACACACATATATATATATATATGTTTTACTTTATGGATGTGTTGTGTATTTGACTATATGGTCATACAGAATTGTACATGTGTTGATGGTAGTACTCGCTTGACATATTTTTGTGCTTACAGATGAACACTGCATGGAGATGAAAACCGAGTATTATTACAATTGGAATGATTTACCGTGTTCAGTTCGACAATCATCAGTTTGCAAATCTCCGTAAGTTTAGCCATCATGACTAATGAGATTAGTGATATCCGTATATTTAGTGTGTGTGAATGTATGTGTGTGTGCCTGTCTGTGGGTCTGTCTGTATGTCTGTCTGTGTCTTTGTGACTGTGCGTACATGTGCGCGTGTGGATGTCAAGATGGAGTAGTGTCTCTGACATCGAGGTTGTTATGTTTCTTTGTAGTAGATCTCATGTTCTCAGTCCACACATGACACTCATCTCTCATTTGGAGCTCCAAGTATACCGGAAGTTGTCACCACACCTTAGTAACAGCTTTGGCAAGCCGGCGAAACCAGGTAACAGCAACCGAGGAGTGTTGGTCTGGAGATAGAGGACATGTTTATACAAGCATGCAAAGTCGTGATATGGCGGACTGCGAGAATGAAGAATTTGCTGTTCAACGAGATGGAAAACACTTCTTGCCAGTGTGACAGGGATGTGACAGGGATGTGACAGGGATGTGACAGTGATGTGACACGGATGTGACAGGGATGTGACAGTGATGTGACAGTGATGTGACAGGGATGTAACAGGGATGTGACAGTGATGTGACATAGATGTGACAGAGATGTGACAGTGATGTGACAGTGATGTGACAGTGATGTGACACGGATGTGACAGTGATGTGACAGTGATGTGACAGTGATGTGACAGTGATGTGACAGTGATGTGACACGGATGTGACAGGGATGTGACACGGATGTGACAGAGATGTGACAGAGATGTGACAGGGATGTGATAGGGATGTGACAGTGATGTGACATGGATGTGACAGTGATGTGACAGGGATGTGACAGTGATGTGACAGTGATGTGACAGAGATGTGACAGTGATGTGACAGAGATGTGACATAGATGTGACAGTGATGTGACAGAGATGTGACATAGATGTGACAGAGATGTGACATAGATGTGACAGTGATGTGACAGTGATGTGACAGAGATGTGACAGTGATGTGACAGAGATGTGACATAGATGTGACAGTGATGTGACAGAGATGTGACATAGATGTGACAGTGATGTGACAGTGATGTGACAGTGATGTGACAGTGATGTGACAGAGATGTGACATAGATGTGACAGTGATGTGACAGAGATGTGACATAGATGTGACAGTGATGTGACAGTGATGTGACAGTGATGTGACAGTGATGTGACAGTGATGTGACACGGATGTGACAGGGATGTGACACGGATGTGACAGATATGTGACAGAGATGTGACAGGGATGTGACAGGGATGTGACAGGGATGTGACAGTGATGTGACAGGGATGTGACAGGGATGTGACAGTGATGTGACAGGGATGTGACAGTGATGTGACAGTGATGTGACAGTGATGTGACAGTGATGTGACAGTGATGTGACAGTGATGTGACAGGGATGTGACAGGGATGTGACAGTGATGTGACAGGGATGTGACAGAGATGTGACAGGGATGTGACAGTGATGTGACAGTGATGTGACAGTGATGTGACAGGGATGTGACAGTGATGTGACAGGGATGTGACAGGGATGTGACAGTGATGTGACAGGGATGTGACAGGGATGTTACAGGGATGTGACAGGGATGTGACAGTGATGTGACAGTGATGTGACAGGGATGTGACAGTGATGTGACAGGGATGTGACAGGGATGTGACAGGGATGTGACAGGGATGTGACAGTGATGTGACAGGGATGTGACAGGGATGTGACAGTGTGTGCGGTGTATTCAAATGATGTGATTGTAGTAATAAAATGTCATTAATGACAACTGATGTACTTTTCATCGGTAACTCGAATCAAGCAACGTATCTTATTCAGCGTCTTCTACTCGAAGAATTCTGTTTATGTTTCATACATCATCTAGTTCCCAGCATTAAGGACATCAATTATGTACATCAACAAGAAATCAAATAGTTGCATCAATAGATCTACTGATAAGCTTTCACGTCTGCATTCAACGGTTCGATATCGCGAACTAATCTACTTCCTATGTCGTTACTTTTTACAACTTGTCTTTTGCTAATGCGAACTGTTGGTCGATTGTATAGTATTTTTAGAGAATATTCCAGACCTCTATCTTTGCTGCATGTGCCGGAGGTTCTTTTTCGAATTTCAACGCCCCACAAGACAGGAATGCCATCCATGCTCTAAACAGTGACACCAGTTAGATTATGTCATTACCAGGAGGAGGTACTTGGGAAATATATGTGTTACTAAACCCATATGTGGGACTTCCGGTAGTGACTTCCGTTGATGGAGGGGTTTTCTCTAATCAAGTCTGGGTCATTCCGTTGATCGTTGGATTAATCAACTAACATCGTAAAGTCCAGACCGATTTGTGTAACAGAAGTCAGTTCATTCCAATTCTTTTACATTCAGAATTATTTTGTGAACAAATGTCTTCGTAGGATAACTAACACCCATTGGAGTGAATTCAAATCGAATGATAAAATCAGAGAAGAGACACATCAAAATTTCATCACAGATGTTATCAGAAAACGCCGTTGATCCTACTTCGGGCATGCTCTACACGCAGACAGCAACAGAATGAACCACCAATCTCTTTAATGGATACCTACAGGCAAAAGAGACTGGGGTAGTCCAAAAGAATCACTCAGAAGAACGATACTTAGAGAAAGTAAAACTATCAATATCCATACTATTCAAGAACTGCACAGAATAGCTTTGAACAGACAGAATTGCAGAGCTCTGATCTCGGCCCTATGCGCTAACTTTAGCGCAAAAAGAAAATGAATGAATGAAACCCATTTGTGGTACAAAATTCTGGAATGACCACAGACTAAAAGCGAACCAGATCAATTTATACATTTTTCGACCCCCGCAAGAATACAAGAAAATGAAATGCGTGCATAATATGCGTCACAATTGGCGCATAGAATGTGCGCACCCTACTGGACAGCGTGGAGGTCGCAAGGTCAGAAAGACGCACCGTACTTGTAGCGAAAGAGCTAGCAAGGTACAAAATTGACATCGCTGCCCTCAGCGAGACATGACTGTCTGAAGAACGTGAACTTGTGAAACAAGGCGCTGGATATTCCTTTGTCTGGAATGGCAGAAAAAAATAAGTGAAACGCGAAGCTGGAGTTGACTTTGCAATTAAATCTAGCCTAGCCAGAAAGATGGATGGATCTCCAAAGGGCCTTAATGACCGGCTGATAACTATTCGCCTTCCACTTTCCAAAAATTGGCATGCAACAGTCGTTAGTGTGTATGCCCCGACTATGACGAACCCCGATGAACAGAAAGAAAAGTTCTATGATGACTTGAAAATATCATACAGGAAGCCTCCAAATACGACAAACTCATCATCCTTGGTGACTCAACTTCCTCACTGTAATAAGACTTCATGGATGCACCCACGATAAAAACAGTGACATAAAATTGATTATGTCATCGTGAGACACCGTGATAAGTAGGATGTTAGAGTCACTAAATTCATGTGTGACGCTGACTGCTAGACGGAACACAGACTGCTAGTCTCCAAAATGAATCTCCATACATTGCATCTCCGGCGACTTCAAAATAGCAAACAGTCAAAACGAAACTTTCTCCACATTGAAAGATCCACTTTATAAACAGCTTCTGCGCAGCTCAATGTATACCACAATTGCACCATTGACAGTCGACTCCATAGACATTTAAAAAATCTGGGAAAACCTCCGTGACACTATCTACAGAACTACAGAAAAAGTTGTGGGCGTTGCTGTTCGCAGGCATCAAGACTGGTTTGACAAAAAAAATGTACAGATCACAGCTCGCCTGGACAACAAGCACGAACAGCACATTGTTTATCAAAACAATCCGACATCAGCCAGCAAAAAGAAGCTGCACGAAAACTCAAAGAAAAACCCGCAAAAAGAACTAAGGAGAATGCAAGATTCATGGTTTAGTAGCAAAGCCAAAGAGATACAGTATTACGCTGACAGCAATAATATGCAGAAATATTATTCAACGCTAAAATCAATTTATAGCCCAGTCTTCAGGAACGTCTCCTCTTCTAATCGAAGACGGAAATCATACCATCACTGATAGAGAGGAAAGTCTCAAACGCGGGGCTGAACAGTTTGAAAATGTACTAAACTGCCAACATTAGCGACGAAGGGATTGCCTGCATCACGCAAACACCAATCAATCATTCGTTATTGGAGCATCATTGCCTTGAGGAGGTGGAGAAAACAATCTCAAATTAGTCGGTATGAAAAACATTAGGTTTAGACTCTATACCAGCGGAAGTTTACGCTGTCAGTGGCCCTATTATGACTGCTAAACTCACAGAGCTCTTTCATACAAAGTGGAACCTCGAAGCGATACCGCAAGACTTTAAGGATGCTTCCATCATACATCTATACAATAGGAAAGCGAATCGCCTAGCTTGTGACAACCACCGAGACATATCCCTGCACTCTATAACAGGCAAGATCCTTGCTAATGTTATATTAAACAGACCTCAAGACCAACTTGAGACAGATCTCCTCCCAGAGAGCCAATGTGGCTTCCGACAGGGCAGATGTGCGGTTTACATGATATTTGACTGCCAGATAACTACAGGAAAAGAACAGAACAGTCACGAACAGAACATTGATCTCTACACCACATTTGTCGGGCTAAGGCATTCGACACTGTAAATCGCGAAGAGCTATGGAAGATCATGGCCAAATTTGTATGTCCCGAAAAATTCACCAACATGGTTCACCAGTTCCATGATGGTATGATAGCCTGTGTACAAGATGACGGCGCGCACTCAAACCCGTTTCCAGTAATTGACGGTGTCAAACAAGATTGTGTCATGGCTCCGACGCTCCTCAGCATGGTGTTCTCCGCCACGTTAAATGATGCCTTCCGGAATAACAGTGCAGGAATTTGTTTTCGCTATCGAGCTGATGGAGGGCTTTTCAATCTTAGTAGATTGAAGGCCAAGACCAAAACTAAGACGGAAATTGTTCACGACCTCTTTTTCATCGACGATCGTGGACTATGCGCAACCAGTCTGAAAAACAAGCAGGACAGCATGGACCTCTTTTCTTTGGCCTGTGATGCGCTCGGTCTCACCATCATCACCGCGAAGACATTAGTAATGTACCGACCAGCGCCAGGTTTCCCATATACAGAACCAGTAATCATAGTAAAGGGACTCAATACTAATTATAAGGTTGTATATTTCAGCAGCACCCTATCGCAAACTGCATCAATTGACGAGGATGTTGCCCTGCGTATTGATCGCGCCAGTGCGACATTCGGGAGCATTCGTGCCAACGTCTGAATCAGACGTGGTCTCAGTTTAACAACTAAGTTGGTCGTATACCGCGCAGTGGTTCTACCAACACTCCTTTATGCTGCGTCATTCTGGACTGTCTATGCGAGACACGCTCGCGAGATTAACTCTTTCCACCTTCGGTGCCTAAGAAACCTCATGGAAGTATGTTGGCTCTATTGTGTACCAGACAAGGAAATCTTTTAAAAAATACCATATGCCCCGCTGACTAGATCCCAACTCCGATGGACTGACCACATCGTCTGTATGCCAGACACGCGCCTTACCAAGATATTATTCTATTAGGAGCTGTGCGATGATAAACGTTTAAGGGGAGGGCAGAAAAGGCGCTTCAAGGAGCACATAAAAGACTGAAGCACTACAGCATCGATCCTAGCTCCTGGGACTCTACATCCCTTGATCGCTCAGCTTGACACACCCAGATCACTGCTGGCATCAACAAATTTGAAAAATAAAGAACACTGCGGGCAATTTACAAGCGACAGAAGCGGAAGGACAAATCCGAAAACTCTCCTACTCCAAACATTCTACACTCCTGCATGCACTGCAATAGAATTTTCCTGGCACGAATAGGACTGATCGGACATCTAGGAACTCATAAAACAAATTAGACAATCACAAATGTTTTATTGTTTTTCTACTAGTTCATCACATTTATTTGTTTTCATACCATGCTTCTCTTCGCTTGCGAAGGATAAACATCCTCATCCTCATATGGAAACTCATGTATAATGAAGTCAATCCTCTAGTCTATTCAATCATTTCTACAACTCTTATAATATGCAATTGTGAATCGGCACCTATCAGACAGCAATAGCAAACTACTCAACATATTTATATTGCCTAGAACATCACCACAACAACAAAAAATGCTGAATTGATGGCTACATCCTGAATAGAATATGCTACCAATTTTGATATAAGAAGTATGGCAGATTGCTCATCTTTTGTTCCCTTGCAAGACATCAACAAATAAAAAACCAAATTATATGTAGCCATTAGATATCATTATTATATAAAGAAATATTGTGTTTGCTTGGTTATATTATGTCACTATTGCCTCATGCCATCATTGTCCATTTTTTCAAGGGCATATCGAGAAAGTAAATGATGGCTGCTGAAGTGTAGTCATGACAACGTTGAGATCCAGCAGTAGTGACAACCAATCACAAAGTTTAGAATGACTCTTCAAAAGCACAGTGATAGAAGATGCAATTTTTAATTGTATTATGACACTTAATTAAACTTGTTGAGTTATATTCAATCTCGTGTTCTGTGTTGACTTGTCACGTGTTCTCAGTTGAATCTGGTTAGTTATTTTATATGTTATGTATTGAGTTTAGTTCAGGGACGTAGACATGATTGATTACCTTAAGCAGGAGCATTTACCTAAATAAACATAAAAGAATTAAGAACGGTCACCTATCCTTTTGTGAGTAAATTGTTCATTATTAGGCGGAAGATTTGAAGATCTTTGGTGAGTATATTGTTTATTATTAGACGGGAGATTTGAATTTTTGTGAAAAATTACTAACGAAGGGGTTTTACCGACTTCTTGATTTAATTCCAAGTACTAAAACTCCCGTTTAGATTTGTTGGGGGAGTGGGGGGGGGGTGTGTTAATATATAAACTATACATCTGGTTCTGTGGCGGTTCAGTGTCCCTGAACTAAACAGCGCCCGTCATTGACGGCCAGAGTACCGGGTTCAAATCCAGCCGCAGGAAATTGTGCATCCGGACCATTTAGAAAGCAATGGCAAACTACGTAACGTATTTATATTGCCTCGAAAATCGCTACAGGTAGTAATTTCTGGGTTGATGGCTACATCCCCACCTGGATATAATTAATCACACACACAAATACAATTGATTACTTGAAAAAATATTGCTAAAAATTTTATATACAAAATGTACATTTAAATATTTCGATATTTGGCTGTGAATAATTCTTATGTTTGGACGCAAAGTTCTGAATTGCATTATCTAGAATCTAGATTCTAAGTGAAATTTAATCCAATTATCAGCAGAACTCGTTGTTAAGAGTAACCAGACGTTAACTATTGTTAATATGAAAGTTAAACTATTGTGAAACATACCTGCTCAGGCCCTTCTCCTAATTAATCATATGTTCCATGATCCACACATCGTCACTTATCTTGGCTTACGCTTCTGATGAATGGTCACTGGCAAGTACTTTAATTCGCAAACCAATGAAAAGCACAAGAAAGTAGGCTCAGCAAAGATAAATAAATGTGTGGGATTCGCGTGAAACACTATTCTGTAAATTTACCTCTAAATGACAACACCGAAACTAAACTACTGACTTCCTTTGAATATGTGTGAATATCACTTGTACGGCCCCGGTCAGCCGGACATTTTACCCTTCGTTTATTTTCGCGAATATTCCTTTGTTCGTCACCATGGACATTACAAAACTTGTGGGCTACATTGGGGTTCATCCTTCTAACGTGACGGATGGAATACTTGACTTTTATTGTAATTTTCTTTGTCTGACAACACAAAATTGAGCAACAGATTTGTCTGTCCAACAGCAGAGCACAGATTACAGTACTGCCGTGCACGGGTGTACCTTCAAATACATGCAGATAAGGAACACCCGTTGTATTCCGAAATACAGAAAGTTAGACCTGTGATTAGATCGATATAAATACAGAAAGATCGATCTGTGATTAGACATGCTCGCGGTGCTTGGGCTTTCACAGCTCAGTGCGCAGGTAAAACGATCAGGGAGGAGAGTGGGGCCTTTGTGGTTACTACACGTATCATGACCACGAAGACTGGCGGTGATTAGGGCATTTGAGTGGGTATACACACAGAAGGTAACGCAGGTCTGCACCTTGAGTGACTCTATGAGTATGATTAGGAAGGTACATGTGGGTCTCGTTCACGAACAGTGGATTCAGACCTTCTTGATAAAGGCAAGACTTAAAGTTTTTACATTTATTTTCGTGCCGGGACATGTGGGTGTTCGAGGCAATGAAAGAGCAGATCAACTGGCCTCATACGCGAGTGTGGCACATGATAATAGACGAGCTGACGTTTTGAACTCCTTAAGAGACGTAGAACTTGAGAGTGAGACAACAAACAGAAATGTGTAGCACACATGATTTACATTCAGGTCGTGTAAATAAATTGTAATTAGCCACCACAGAAAATTATGGGGGCCATACCACATATATACCAAGTTCAAGAAACAGATCAAGAACAGTTTAGGATTAGGAAAAAACGATAACTTTAGCTCTTGCATACCAACTTTAACTCTTGCATACCAACTTTAGCTCTTGCTTCCCAACTTTAGCTCTTGCATACCAACTTTAGCTCTTGCATACCAACTTTAGCTCTTACATACCAACTTTAGCTCCTGCATACCAACTTTAGCTCTTGCATACCAACTTTAGCTCCTGCATACCAACTTTAGCTCCTGCATACCAACTTTAGCTACTGCATACCAACTTTAGCTCCTGCATACCAACTTTAGCTCCTGCATACCAGCTATAGCTCCTGCATACCAACTTAAGCTCCTGCATACCAACTTTAGCTCCTGCATACCAACTTTAGCTCCTGTATACCAACTTTAGCTCCTGCATACCAACTTCAGCTCTTGTATACCTACTTCAGCTCTTGCATACCAACTTAAGCTCTTGCATACCAACTTAAGCTCTTGCATACCAACTTAAGCTCTTGCATACCAACTTTAGCTCTTGCATACCAATTTTTTCTCTTGCATACCAAAAATAAATTTCCAAGGGACAGTTTCGAGATGAGAAATTAAAATTAGCCTAGTTAGACTTGTTGCTATTGTGTCTGCTCACATGTAGGATTCAAGTATGTTCTCAAGTTTTCAGATTTCTTACAGATTCACTTTGTCAATCCTATGACAGTCTTCCAATCTGTCAATAAGGCACAGTTTTGATGACTCTATATCATGGTGGTTCAGTGCTTGCTGTAACCTTTAATATACATGGCATAAATGTCACATGCTGTAACCTTTGATGTACATGTCATAAATGGCACATGCTGTAACCTTTGATGTACATGTCATAAATGTCGCCTGTGAAGGGATTTGCATGGGCCCAATAGAATGTCAATGAAAGTCATATCACATTTTTATGAGTCTAGCCAAAATACGCAAATATTGCAGCTAAGCTATAAAACAAGACACAACACATTCCATTCTTTGGATTGCATCCAGCTAACCTGAAGGAATTTGAGAATCAACAGAGATGAGGTACTGTCTTGTTTAACAGGCACACAAAATTGTTTTTATATTATAAAATCAATCTTTTTAGAAAATCATTTTGACAACATCCTATACCAATATGGCATTGTTTTTCATTCACAAAACAATGGCATGATGGATGTTTCAACCATGAATATTCTGAATCTTCCATGAACCTAGGAGCTGGTTTATTTTCTACAGACTAAAGAAATCTAATGAAGATATTTATATAAATAAAAACACAATAGTGGGATGTGTCTATTTCTGAATTGATTTCTTCCACTTATTTTTGTATTCTTAATTGTTCTCCATTTCCTCTTAGTTACACTATATTTCATGTTACAATTTGTTACATTAAATGTATGTGCCCACTTAACAGGGAAGTACCGAAGAAGAGTTCAACTGGATATTTCATTTGATCTTGTTGATTTTTATCAAGGTGACAGAACATCCACATACTGATGCAAAAAACAACATACACATTTTTTAAATGTACTTATTTTTATTAAATAAAAGAAAGCAAATTACTGGTAACTTAAAAACAAAGAACTTAAATAAACTGTTCTCGAATTGTGCGGAACACTTCCCCAAGAATACACATCTTTAAACTATTTTGAGATTATTTGTTTGACCTACAAGTTTTCAAAAGTGTAGCTGAACCATTTTAATGGGATCAGGGCCATCACATCCTGCCATGAGTATAACACCATGAGTACAACAGTATCCCAGGATCATCACATCAAGCCATGAGTACAAAAGTATCCAAGGATAGTCAGATCATACCCTGAGTACAACAGTATCCCAGGATAGTCAGATCCTGCCATGAGTACAGCAGTATTATATCATGGCAGGCTGTGATGGTCCTGGGATACTGCTGTACTTATGGCAGGCTGTGATGATCCTGGGATACTGCTGTACTTATGGCAGGCTGTGATGGTCCTGGGATACTGCTGTACTTATGGCAGGCTGTGATGGTCCTGGGATACTGCTGTACTTATGGCAGGCTGTGATGGTCCTGGGATACTGCTGTACTTATGGCAGGATGTGATGGTCCTGATCCCATTAAAATGGTTCAGCTACACTTTTGAAAACTTGTATGTCAAACAAATAATCTCAAAGTATCATACAGATGTGAATTCCACACAATTCGAGAACAGTTTATTTAAGGTCTTTGTTTTTACGTTACCGGTAATTTGCTTTCTTTTATTTAATTGTTGTTTTCTTGCATCAGTATGTGGATGTTCTGTCACCTTGCTAAAAATCAACAAGATCAAATGAAATATCCAGGTGAACTCTTTTTCGGTACTTCCCTGTTAAGTGGGCACATACATTTAATGTAACAAATTGTAACATGAAATGAAATATAGTGTAACTAAGAGGAAATGGAGAACAAATAAGAATATAACAACAAGTGGAAGAAATCAATTCAGAAATAGACACATGTCACTATTGTGTTTTATTTATATAAATATCTTCATTAGATTTCTTTAGCCTGTAGAAAATAAACCAGCTCCTAGGTTCATGGAAGATTCAGAATATTCATGGTAACAGCATCCATAGATGTCATTGTTTTGTGAATGCCCGTTTAACAAGATAGTACCTCTTCTCTGTTTATTCTTAAATTCCTTCACTTTAGCTGGATGCAATCCAAAGAATGGAATGTGTTGTGTTATATTTTACAGCTTAGCTGCAATATTTACGCATTTTCACTAGATTCATACAAATTTGGCATGACATTTTAGTCACTACATTCTATTGGGTAGCAGACCCCATGCAAATCCCTCTATAGGTACCATTTACGACATACATATCAAAGGTTACAGCAAGTAATAAACCATCACGACAGTCAACAAAAATGGACCTTATTGACAGATTGGAAGACTGTCATATGATTGACAAAGTGAATCTGTAAGAAATGTGAAAACTTGAGAACAGACTTGAATCCTACATGTGAGAAGACACAATAGCAACAAGTCTGACTTGACAAATTTGAATTTCTCATCTCGAAACTGTCCCCTGAAATTTTTATTTGGTATGCAAGAGCTAAAGTTGGTATGCAAGAGCTAAAGTTGGTGTTTCGTCCTAATCCTAAAGTGTTTTTGATCTGTTTCTTGACCTTGGAATATATGTGGTACGACCCCCAGTCTCTCCTGTGGTGGCTAATTACAATTTATTCACATGCCCTGAATGTTAATTATGTGTACTGCATACATTTATGTTTCACCACTTGAACTGTGTGGATTCCTCTGACTCCCGCATCATCCCATGTTTTTTGTATAAGGATGGACATTCCCTGCTGATAATTAACTCTTAACTAGCGTTATCGAGATACCATTTTGTTTGCATCAAAAATAAGCATAGGGTATTTTACAATTTGGAATCATTTATATTCCTCCTACAATCTAATAAGAACAAACGTCATTGATCCTGCAGAATGTGTACTACATTTGACATCACTCTGACTCCAGTAACGAACATTACTGATCATGCAGAATGGGAACTAAATGTGACATCACTCTGACTCCAGTAACAAACATTACTGATCATGCAGAATGGGAACTAAATGTGCCCTACCAGTATTAGTTTCTAGCCCCTGACGCCTGAACTAAGCCCCATAACCACATCAAGGTGCTGAACCTCAATAGGGATCCATATCTATGATCCCAGACACTTTATAATCTATATCCATCTGTATATTGTCAACTCTATATCTATAGCTCTATCACAAACCCTAAACTATATCTACAACTCTACCACAAATCAGACAAATATTTAGATACCCCCAGTAATATAGCTGTGATACAAACAAAACAAATATATACCAGATTAAGATCTCTTGTTTCTGTTTCTTGACTCATTTCTTCCACTGTACGAATACTTTCCATGAAATTTCAACTGTTATAATCTCACCAGCAGTTTGACTCAAATTAAATTTTAATAATCTGAAAATAATTAAATATTGAAAATATACTCCAGAAGTATCTAGGTTATACAAAACAATGACACCAAACCTGCAGAGGATTTACCGTATTTGTTCACATAGTTTCATACAACATCATCATGAGCTATATCATAACGTCATTGATTTGAATAAGGCCTGTTATTGATTTTTTAGAAAGGTCTATAGAAAATTATGAGAAATGTTTATTTTGATAGAAATTAATATAAATTGTTGAAGAACTCTACAAAAAAGTAACTGTTCTAATTAACAGCGATGTTGGTGACTTTTTGAAAACTGCAGGAATTTGTAAAATATTTGCAATGGCCAGCGTTATAGAATATATTTATGAGACACATCATGCAAGAAATGCCACATAACTATCAAACAAAAACAACATCAATTGGTGGCAGGTCTCTATGCAGCTTATGGTTTATATATGACATGACTGTAAGCAAGAAGGAACATCAGGAACTTCAAAACTTGAAAAATAACTTAACATTAAAAAAAACCCAAAATATTTCTATTAATACTTGAGGGAATTAGTAAAAACTGTCATCACTAAATATCTTTAAATACTTAGGGTTTCCTCTTCTACATCATTCATTATCAAAATCCTGGTTAGCATGATTTAGTCTGGAGAACATAATGCATCATGTCATGGTTTACAGCTTGGCTGCAACATGTCTTTCTGCCAGACGCATCCATCAACTCCATGGCTTCTTGGTCACTTTGACATATAATATAAGATAGCCAACCTAACTCACAAAATTTCCTAGTCATCTCTTACAACATGCATGGCTATTTTTAGCTTCCCTTTTGGGTCCTGATAACACACTGAAGGCTAGATTATATGGAAAAATTATCACACAAATGTATCCAACGGAAATATGGAAATGAGATGCCGGAAGGTCAGAAAGTAAAAAACGTAAATATATGTGGAAACACAACAAACAAAAAGATGAGTAAATGACGGAACAAAAAGAATAAAGACAAAGACCACACCAACCCAGTACTAGACATAAGAGTGGTCGGAATTGAGTCCAAAAGGCTTGAGTGTACCCAATTCAAAAATGAGACGATTTTCATCGGTGATTTCATTTCCATATTTCCGTTGGATACGTTTGTGGTTTGTTTGTTGTGATAATTTGTCCATTCGTCGTCTTTTGATGTTTCGTTTGTATCTTGATAAAGACCTTTTGGTTGAAATGTTGAATATGATTTGTGTTTTGTAATTTGCATGTTCTTGTGTGCGCATCATTACCCACTAGTTTTAGTTATAGTCAGTTGTGTCTGATTGAAGCGATTATATAAACCTGTGTTTTACGTAAGTCTAATTGTTGTTAGTTTCACACAGTTACATTGTATTGATTAATAATGGTAGTATATCTCAGAGGGAAAACAGCTGACTGGACTAAAAAAGCTTGTAGCTGTTCAAATGAATGAGATTCACTTTAAATCCTCAATAACCTACTCTGTGGGCAAACTACAAGGGCATGCAAATAATTCAAACGCTGCTGCTACAACAAGAGGAGCGCGGTAGCCTAGTGGATAAGAGCTTGCTTTCTATCATCTGGCTACAGTGTGCCATGTTCAAAACCATGTCCGGACATATAAAAAAAATCCGGGTTGTGATTTCTCACTTGACACGTCCAGTCGACTCAGCTGTAAATGAGTACCTGACGCATGAGTTAGGGAAAGTAAAAAAACAGCAAGAAAGGGAACTGGCCACCACCAACTAATAGTTGCTGCGGCTTAGTACATGAAGAGTTATCTTCATCCCTGACGGCAGATACCATGGGACTTAACTTTACCTTTACAACAAACAGGCTTTCCTTATCTCTTCTATTTTTGAATAAGGGAGCTTGATTTGCAATGTGGTGTCGCTAGAAATTAGCGATTTCATGGGCGAGGAAGAATGATGGTCAATCAATGGCATTCTGGCACAGTCAGTCAACGTATAATGGCGGATAATCTCAAGGAGAGATCCGAGCACCTATGGACTTGTCCAGAGTGCATTGACGATGATTCAAAGACTAACTAACTTACTAAGACTTAGGACACTTTGGTCCCCTCGTAAACACACCACAGTAGTACTGTACTGTGTACTGACTGTATGTAAGTGCTTGGACATCTTGGATGTATGGAAAATGTATGGAAAATTTTGCATAGGCTATAAATTTCTTGTGACCAGGGTTTGCGTTTATGATTTAGTGATGTCATTGCTTGTCATGTTTGCAACTAGATTTATTAAGTTCTGTAGCCATTTTTCTTTTTATATATGTAACTTTTAAGGGTGTTGGACATTGTTCAAAACAGCAGCAAGGTATTAGATCTATCTATATAAAAAACATCAACATTAGTTTTAATTGTGCAAATTAACCACCATTTTGAACATTAATTAGTTGTACATGCATCTGAGAATCACAGCAATGTGTCTTGTCTTCGCGAATACAAAAATATATAGTTTCTGTGGTATTGTATTATGTTTAATAGATATTTAATTTATTTCAATTATAATTCAGCTAACTAGCCGCTATTTTGAATATCAGTTAATTCTGTGTCCATCTGAAAATTCCAGTGAGAAATGTGATCTTAATAAGCATCTTACTTTGCGAACACAAAAATGTATAGATTGTAAATAACTTATATAATTCAAAAATTATCAGCTCAGCTACATTTTGTAGTCACAAGTTTAATTTATATTTTCCTATAGTAGGCCAATATTTCATCAGTTTCATGTAAATTATTTTGATACAGAATTAATTAGCTTACCAATTAATTCGAATAAAATTTATAATTTTTTCCAGAATGGATGTACAGACTTGATTAAGGTATTAATGAATTGCAATTTTCAAGTGCTATCAAAAATATATAAAATAACTCTAGTATTTTAGATGATATATTACTATTTTGAAAATTATGTCTAAGTATATAGACGGGTACACTAGGTACACTGCAGCATGATCCTTTTCATCATCATCATCATCATCAGGTGCCATGCTGGTTGGCGCAGGCGATCATGGCTTTTCATAGCTCTCTATCTCCAGTATTATATATCAAGATTATTGTTGTTTCCCTTCCATGCCAAGTTGTCAAACTGTCTAATATTTTCTCAATATGTTCTGTCTTTGTTGCCTTCAATCTTGCCTTTTTGACTATGTTCTCTAAGTCTCATGTAGTGGCCAAAACCTGAAGATTGTCTTTTACTTATATTATTGATTAAGGTTCGTTTCACATTTAACTCTTTCAACATCTCCATATTAGTTTTTCTGGCAGTCCATGGTATTCTCAGCATTCTTCTATAGAACCACATCTCTATTGCCTCTAATTTCCCACTTTCCAGTTTGTTTATTGTCCAAGACTCGCATCCATATGTTAGTATAGGAGCTATATAGCACTATATATATTATTTAGGAGTTATATATTCATTTTTCTGAATGTTGTTTTTGCCTGCCCTATTCTGCTTCTTAAGTTCTGTTGAACTTCTTCCATCTGCTGTAATCGTTGTACCTAAATATTTGAACTGGTGTATCTGTTTTAATACTATATCATTCACTTTGATCTTGCAAGGTGTATTTTTGTTTCTTTGAAATAACCATTAATTCTGTTTTCTTGATATTTAGGAAGAAGCATTTCTCTTTACTTTCTGTGACTACTGCATTAATTAAATCTTGAAGGTCTTCCTAACTTTAGCAATCAGAACAGTGTCATCTGCATATCTCAAATTATTTATGTTATGTCCTCCCACTGATATTCTTAGGATATAAACTATTGCACGCATTCTGTTTTCACTGTATAAAGAGAACAGGTCTGGTGAAAGCACGTATCCCTGTCTGACTCCTTGTTTCATTTGTTGAAAAGGGCCAAATTGATTTCCTACTATTGTTGCTACTGTTTATTGCCAGTACATATTTTTAATGATTTTTAAATCCTTACTGTCGATGTTAAAATTCTCTAACATGTGTTTAACGTCACTATGTTTAACTTTATTAAATGCTTTTACATTGTCTATAAAACAGAGGTACAGACCTCTCTTTTAGTGTTCTCAAAATATATATAGCATTGTTGGTACCTTTGCCTTCTATGAAGCCACATTGTTCTGGACTTATTTCTATTTTTTTTATTTTTTTTCTCATTCTCTTCATGATGATTCTAAGAAGTATTTTTGTTATTTGGTTCATGAGGCTGATTGTACGGTGTTCTTCACATTCAGCGGTCCCTGGTTTCTTAGGTAATGCTATAAATATGGACCTCAAAGTCATCGGGTATGTGTCCGCTATTATATATGTCATTCAGCAATTTTCTGATTATTTCAACTCCAAAGTCACCTAGAGCTACTAATAAAGCTAATGTGATATTGTCTGGTCCTGGGGCGTTGCCATATTTCATGTGTCTTAAGGCCCTCCTTATTTCTTCTGCGAGTATTGATGGACCCTCATCGTTGTATGTTTATCTCGGGTCTGTTATCATAAAGATAATGCGTCCTTTTTCCTGTTGTCACATCAACTTACTTATGTAGTAATGTTATGTCTTGATTGCAATGTGATTCTATTTCCATGCATTTCTTGTTCAGTCAGCTTTCTTTTGCTATTTTGCATTTCTCTCTTATCTCCATATGTATTTTTTGATATTCCTCTATCTTGTGTTAATTTTTTTTCTTCTGGTGCTCATCAATTCTAGTATTTCTTCAGTCATCCATTTCTGTTTTGATGTATGCTTTACTTTTGGTTTTATCTCTTTAGATGTATGGTTTATCAAATGTTTTAACATGTTCCATCGATCTTCAATACTCTGAATCTTTGCAATGGCATTGTATCTTTTCTGTACAATTAGGCATATGTTGGATCTTTCTTTAATGTCAGCATCTGATTTCAATAATGCTAAATCTAATTTCATAATCAATTACAGCGGTGATCTCTTGATTTTCTTTCATCTTATACACATTTTCCCCTACCAGTAGTATATGATCACTGTTGCAGTCAGCACCTGACCTTGTTTTCATATTTGATTCTGTGTACTATCTCCTGGGCTTGTCTAACATAGAAATGTTCGATATCGTTCTCTGAATTGATTGGCCTGATGGAGTATAAACTTGTACAAACATTGCTAATATCCGTAATATGACGTAATGGTCTTCCTGTTAGTTTCAATAATAATAATATTACTACAGTACTAGGTCGGATATTATAAATTATAAAAATGCTGTTTCGTCCACCAGTTGTGCTAGAAATCTTTTTGTCCACCTGAGACAAGACTTTAAAGTACCAGTAAATTGATCTGATTGTATTATAGTAGGTACTTGGACATCTGGGATTAGTGTGTTTGGCAAATTCTGCTTAGGCTATAAATTTTTTAGTGATGTCGTTGTTTGTCATGTTTGAAACTAGATTTATTAAGTTCTTCAACCATTTTTTTTATATATCTAACTTTTAAAGATACAGAACGATGAAGAAAACAGCAGTATTTTTTTAAAAACAAAAACATTTGTTTTAATTATTCAAATTGACTGCCATTTTGAATATGAATTAGTTGTACATGCTTCTGAGAATCACAGCAAAATGATCAACAGATGCTTCTTGTCTATACAATACAAAAATATACAGTTTCTGTTGTATTTTATTATTTTTAATAGATATATAATTTATTTTCATTAAAATTATGCTTATTAGCCACCATTTTGAATATCAATTAGTACTGTGTTCATCTGAAAATTCCAGAAATGTGATCAACATAAGCATCTTGTCTCCACAAACACAAAAATGTACAGTTTGTGTATTTTATTATTGAAAATAACTAAGATAATTCAGAAATTATCAGCATGGCTACATTGTGTGATCACAAGTTTTATTTATATTTATACACCACCAATCTCTTGAATGGATACCTACAGGCAAAAGAGTAGACCACAAGAAACACGCAGAAGAACAATACTTAGAAAAGGAAACCAATCAATATTCATACTTTTCAAGAACTGCACAGAATAGCTTTGAACAGACAGAATTGAAGAGATCTGACCTCTGCCCTATGTGCTAACTTCAGCGCAAAAGGAGAATGAATGAATATGTTTCAAGTAAATTAATCAAAAAATTCATAACTTTTTTCAGGGTTGACGTAAAGACTTGGTTGAGGTATCGTGGAATTGCAATTTTTAAGGGCTATCTAACTATATTATTTGTAATTATGTAGCATTATTTTGAAAATTTTGTCCAAGTACCTAATTATAGTATCTCACTCCTACCCCAGTCCATCTCAATCTCATTTCACTCATTACTCATTCCTAAGATATTTACGTTCATTCTTTTCATTGCTTGTTTAATGTCTAACTTTGTGCTAACTTTATGTTCAATCTTTTCATTGCTTGTTTAATGTCTAACTTTGTGCTAACGATCTGACGTTCCAAATTGCAATATAATTAACAATAACACTAGACTAAGCTGTAGGCCTACTTCTGTGTGTCGCCATGACTTTCTTTTTGGGAGAATAATGTTGTAGTTTACCATTGCCTTCCACATCCATATAGGAGATCTATCTATCCATCTATCCGTTGAAACCCTTTGTTGCCTTTCGGCATCAGGGGTAGAAGAGTTTTCTGGAGACGGCCCCCTTATGTGCTAAGTATATTGTGGAATTTGTCGCCTCTTTTATGTCAGTGGTTAGTCATTTTCGTGGTCGGCCTCTAGGTCTGCCTTCGCTGTATCTGTGTAGCATAGCTTGCTGTGGTATGCTGTCTGATGGTAGTCTGCTGATGTGTGCAAACCATTTGATCTGTTGTCTCTTGATGTATTCTAAGATTGGGGCGGTGCTGGTTTTTTTGTCTGATGTTCTCATTCCTCACCCTGTCTTTTAACGATATTACTAGGATTCTGCGAAAGCACGTCATTTCAGCTGTCACAAGCTTACGTTTGTCTTGCCCTATCGTTGTCCATGTTTGGCATTGGTAGCACAGTGTTGGCATAATAATCGTTTTGAAATTTGGTGTTTAAATCTACGTATTTGCTTCTGAGAATTGGTGTCATTTGCCCTAGGGCTTGGTATGTTTTACTACATCTATTGTGTATTTCTTTGTTGCTCTTGCCGTCTGTTGTTATTATACTTCCTAGGTATATGATTTCTGTCACTTGGTTAAGTCTGTTGTTTTCAATATATATGTTGGTGTTTCTTTCTGTTCTTCCTATCTTCATTACTTCAGTCTTTTCTATATTTATCTTCATGGCATGTTTCATGTAGGTAATCTATCTATTTTTCTTTGTAGTTCTTCTGATGATACCACTAGTACTTGGTCATCTGCAAATAGCAATTCACTTAAGTTATCCTTCAGATTGTTTTCTTCCGTTGTCTTTGCTACTTTACAGATATGGTCTATGTATGTAATGAACAGTAGTGGGGATAGTACACATTCCTGTCTCACACCCGAGTGAATTTGAAATTTATCGGATGTTACCTGAGCTTGTTCTTACTGAGCATTGACTATTGGCGTATACGCTCTGACATAGGTTTATCAGATATTGGAGAACTCCATATGTCTGTAGTATTATTCATAGTTGTTCTCTATCCACTCTGTGAAAAGCTTTCTCTTGGTCTACGAAAGCCAAATATAAGTCTTGGTTATATTCTATAGCTCTTTCTGAAAGTTGTTTGATGGCGAAGATTGCATCTGAACAGCTTTTATTTTTACAAAAGCCCAGTTGTGTGTTGTTGAGCCGTGGTTCTATATATGGGCGCATTCTTCGCTCCAGTATTTTCCTGAAGATTTTTCCTACGTGGCTTAATAGTGAAATGCCTCTGTACTTAGTGCAGTCCCTCTTATTGCCTTTTTTTCTTCCAGATGGGGACAATCACTGCTGTATTCCACTCCTGTGGAGTCTTTTGTGTCTTCCATATTACATTGAACAGTTTATATAGCCACGTTATACCTATCGTTCTTAGCATTTTTATTAGTTCTATAGATATTCCGTCTATTCCTGGTGCTTTGTTGTTTGGTGCATGCTTAACTGCGTCTTCAATTTCAGATATCATAATGTATGGTTCTAGGTCTTTTTCTATTGTATTTATTGATATATTCACATTTTATTCCGTTAAGTAAGTTTAATAGTTTATGATTGAAGTAGTTTTTCCATCTTTCCATTATTTCTTAGGGCACTTTTTAATGCCTTTTTGTATGTTGCCGTGTTCATCGTTGATTATTTCTGTTGGTTTGTAGGTGTCTTTTTTACTTCTCATGTTTTGTATTTTCGGCTGAAGTAAATTATAGTTCTCCACTGTGACCTTTGCTCTAGTTTCGAGGTGTTATCTGACCTATGTTGTGTGATTTGGCAAGCTTACAGGTAAGTACTTAGAGTAAAGTTAAGATTAGAAATAATATTTCTAATGTGTGCGCGCACCTCGCTCCGTGTATAGCGGGCAGAAATACTGATCGCTCACCACAAATAATAGGAAATTGTAAAAAAATGTGTAAATTTCAGAACAAACAGATTATGCATAAGTTCGTCTATGTCTAGATTTGAACTCAAGTGATTGTCGGATGTGACGTCACAGCAGCCATTATTTTCATTGGCGTTACACTGGAATCCATGACGTTGGATAGTTAAAATTGTCAACAGTAGGGCCTATGCTATTTATAGCACAGTGGAGAACTAATCTTTACTTTCACCGTATTTTTTGTAGAACATGGTACATCTTTGGTGTTTTTTTTTCTATCATTTTTTAGCATTTCTCCATATTCCTTCCATATAATTTTATATTCATATATTTGATATAATGATATATTATATAGGAGATATTGGCATAATTTAAGTTCGTCCACCGCTGTGATTACTGTGAATATTTGCCACAACACAACTCAACACATAAAAGGCAAAAGCACACATACTCACAGTTGAGTATGTTTGCCCTAACCTGATTGTACAATCTGAAACGAGAAATCTCTTGTACATAGAAATTTATTCCACAGTAAAGTGACACGTTGTTTCCTACAGCAATATTAATTTACTTAATTATTAAGGAATGTATCCGAAAGTTGTTCTGTTCTGAAATTTAAAATGTATCCAGTATATAGTTACCACTAAACATTTTAAAACAATCCCAGGACAAAATAAAGCCCAGAAAAAATCCAGCACATATATTTATTCATTCATTCATTTTCCTTTTGCGCTGAAGTTAGCGCATAGAAGTTAGCCTGGGAGTAAACACCACCTATCGCATAGACGGAAAATTGTTAAACCTTCTGCGGCTCCGAGCAAAAACCAAAGTTAAATCACACACAATCAGGGATCTTCTATTTTCTGATGGCTGTGCCCTAAATGCCAACACTGAGACTGATCTACAATGTATTATAGACATATTCTCCAAAGCCTGTACCAACTTTGGGCTTACCATTAACACAGAGAAAATAGAAGTCATGTTACAACCTGCACTTGGCAAAAGCTATATCGAGCCCTGCATAAAGGTAAATAGTGTAGCACTGAAAGTTGTGAATAGATTCACATATCTAGGCAGTACGTTATCACATAATGCCAACGGTGATGATGAAGTGTATACAAGGATCGCCAAAGCAAGCAGTACTTTCGGCAGATTGTACGCAAATGTATGGCGTAGAAATGGCATTAACCTACAAACTAAGCTGAAAGTTTACAGAGCAGTGGTACTTCCAGTGCTGTTATACGCTAGTGAAACATGGACTGTGTATAGACGTCATTTGAAAAAACTCAATCATTTTCATACAAATTGTCTCAGAAAAGTTATGAACATCAGATGGCAAGACAAGATTCCAGATACCACTGTCCTTGATAGAGCTGGTATCCCCAGCATTGACACGATCCTGATGCAGACACAGATTCGTTGAGCAGGTCATTTGGTGCGTATGCCAGACCATCGTCTGCCAAAGATACTTCTCTATGGTGAGCTAGAGAAGGGTATACGATCTCAAGGTGGCCAAAGGAAGCGACACAATGACTCGTTAAAGAACTCACTGAAAGCCTTTGAAATAGACCACGATACATGGGAAGAACTTGCACAAAATAGATCTACATGGCGTTCTAAAATAAAAAAGAGCGCATCATCTTGTGAAAAGAAGAGAAATGCAGCAGCTCAACAGCGGAGAGCAGCTAGAAAGTCACGGATAGACCACGATCCGTCTACAGTCGTTATTCCATGTCCTTTCTGTCCAAGGACATTTACAGCTCGAATAGGGCTCATTAGCCATCTATGAACTCATAATCAAGGACATAACTAAAATTGAATTTTCAAAAGTGGATGTAACAAATGGTCATCATCACCCTTGATAATTATTATCTTGGGCAGTAGACGGATTTATAATTTGTCGGATGTTTTATTTGCAAACTCATATGCTTCTACTGGACTGCTGCTATATATTTCTCTTCAAAGTTAAGCTTAATTAACCAGTTTTATTTCTCATATAACTGAATATTTGTACATTTTACCGCATCTAAATTATTGTATACATAAGCTTAAATAGCACCATAAACACCAAACAACTGCACTTTTCCAGGTCCGTTTTATTACTTTATAATTTGAAGACTTTATTGTGAAAAGTTCTGTTGTCATAATTATCATTGTCAAGTAAAGAATTGTCTATTTAATAGCAGGATAATTAGTTTTATAAATATATATATATATATACACTAACCACGAACGCACACACACACACGTATATACATGCATATAATTTTGAAAATTTGCCGCCCTCCCGATGATGCCGCCTTGGGTGGTCCGCACCTTCGCCCCCCTTCGCTACGCCACTGACGACAACGTGAGAAAATATTAGTTTGACAACCTGGCACGGCAGGAAAACAACAACAATCTTAATTACATAAAACTGTAGACAGAGCTGTGGAGAACCATGATCGCCTACGCCAGCCAGCATGGCACCTGATAATGATGACAACAGAAATTTGCCAAGTAAGAACGTCACTATAGACGTTCACATGGTCGAGTTAAATGTAATGTAGAGATGGACCAGAAGGGTTGATACTAGAGGTGGACCAACATAGTCAAGGAATATACAAAACATAGTTAACTCGAGACAAATAGAGAAACGATGGAACAAATATATATTATTCATAAGACTGGCGTTCATTGATCCCGTAGAGTTTAAGAGTGTCAAATAGTTATATATAGTGGTTCCCAAGCACGAGATGGGTCCAGCCGTCAGGAAACACTTAAGGTAGGGCATATTTTTTAAAAAGTAAGGCACGTATCAGCTTTATTCAACTACAGAAAACAATTAAAGCAGGACATAGATAAGCCTTGTTTAAATAGAGGAATGTTTTAAAAATAGGACATCCTCCAATATTGTACAACTGCAACGATGTAGGGCTTGTGTTAAATCTTTTCAGTATTGCTTCATAAGACAGCTAAATTTGACAGACATTAACCTGGTACAGTGTCACTTCAAGGAATATCTAGTACTTGCTGGTACCAAGCGTGTAAAACTTCAGAGAACAATTAGGTGGAATGTATAAACCTTTTACATCTCCAGGGAGGACAATGTGGCAACTGGGTCATGGTCTGTTGTATCAAAAATAGGGTCACTGTCTTCTATCCAGAAATGTAACACGACTAAAGAAAATTGAGGGATAAGCCACATTCTGTCACATGTAAAAACATAACCAATGGCAATGCATGTCATGTCTTGATATTATTACTTTTGTTCTCTATCAACTGATCTCCATGCATGATGAAGAGATACTGGCCAGGGGACATTGCAAATTTGTTTTATTTTGGCAGACTCCTAGGTGACTATATTGGATGTGCCGGTACTGCATTTGAGCAACACTGATTTTGCTAGTTGATCTGGCAGAAAAAGGATGATCTAGTTGGTACAGAAGTATATACTACGCTCCTGGAAGGACGTAATTGACTGCAGCACTGGCGTACCTTCCTTCGTGGACTAACCATGCATCCATAACCCCCGTCCCCCAGCACAGTCACACCTTTGAGAAAATAAAACATATACAACGTTGTTGCTCAACTGATGAGGACCTATGCTATTGTCAGAAAGGATATGGACTGACAAGAGCTACCTGCTCACAGCTAAAGGGATTACTTCTGCATCATCATAACTCCTGGGTAAAATTTGGTAGAAATACATACCTATTTTAAAATTCCATGGATAATTAAATACAAGATATACATCTAATGTGTCCAACTTCAGAAGAAATATTTGGTAGAGGATAAAAACGCAGGAAAAGAAGGAGAGGAAGATGGATGGATACTCAAGGATCATCTTTCTGACAGATCTGCCTCATTGAGTTTTATATCTACCTACACACATTCCTACCTAACTACATAAATACATATTCATTCATCTATCTATCCATACATCCATCTATCCATACATCCATCTATCCATACATCCATACATCCATACATCCATGTATCCATCCATCCATACATCTATCTATCCATCCATTCATCCATTCATCCATACATCCATCCATCAATACATCCATCCATCCGTCCATCTAATCTATCCATTTATACATTCAATCTATACATCCATACATCCAATCTATCCATCCATACATTCATTCCAATCCAATCTATCCGTCCGTACGTCCCTCCCCTCTCCCTCCGTCCCTCCATCCTTCCGTCCGTCTCTCCATCCATCCATCCCTCAATCCATCCATCCATCTATCTATCTATGACATTTACGTCATTATATAGAAACGATGCAGCAAGTAGCTTAATATTGAATGATGAGTGGTAGAGATATTGAATGATGAGTGGCAGATATATTGAATGATGAGTGGTAGATATATTGAATGATGAGTGGTTGAGATATTGAACGATGCGTGACAGAGATATTGAATGATGAGTGGTTGAGATATTGAATGATGAGTGACAGAGATATTGAATGATGAGTGGTTGAGATATTGAATGATGAGTGGCAGATATATTGAATGATGAGTGGCAGATATACTGAATGATGAGTGGTTGAGATATTGAACGATGCGTGACAGAGATATTGAATGATGAGTGGTTGAGATATTGAATGATGAGTGACAGAGATATTGAATGATGAGTGGTTGAGATATTGAATGATGAGTGGTAGATATATTGAATGATGAGTGGCAGATATATTGAATGATGAGTGGTAGAGATATTGAATTATGAGTGACAGAGATATTGAATGATGAGTGGTTGAGATATTGAATTATGAGTGACAGAGATATTGAATGATGAGTGGTAGATATATTGAATGATGAGTGGTAGATATATTGAATGATGAGTGGTTGAGATATTGAATGATGCGTGGTTGAGATATTGAATGATGAGTGACAGAGATATTGAATGATGAGTGACAGAGATATTGAATGATGAGTGGTTGAGATATTGAATGATGAGTGGTTGAGATATTGAATGATGAGTGGTTGAGATATTGAATGATGAGTTGTTGAGATATTGAATGATGAGTGGTTGAGATATTGAATGATGAGTGACAGAGATATTGAATGATGAGTGACGGAGATATTGAATGATGAGTGGTAGATATATTGAATGATGAGTGACGGAGATATTGAATGATGAGTGGTAGAGATAATAAATGATGAGTATCTAATATATTAAAGGATGAGTGATAGGTATATTTAGTAATGAGTAACAGAAATATTGAATAATGAGTTCTTAAGTTGATGGCGACTTTCTTTAGCGGAGGAGAAAAAATTGCCACAAAGTGACCAATGAAATAACGGGAAAAGTCAAATTCGTCACTTGAAGGATGAAACCACCCCCCACCCCCGGTTAACATGCAAGACTGTATAGATGACGAAAGACAAGTTGAAATTGTTCAGGTTTTGTGAAATGTGAAATCAGATATTTCGAAAACGGGAGACTAGCTTTATTTGCTTAAAGTTAGTACCTGGGAAAATTTGGCGGAGTCGACAATAAATCAAGAATTTTATGCATATCAGTGGGATTTCTTGCGTCAAACTTGACCGTTTACCATCATTCTGAACAAAAATAAATGAGATGACCAATGGAATATTTCACCTATGAGGTTTTGTGTTCATGGCCATGCATAAAAGTTTCTATAGATTGAACGAAAGTAAGAAACACCAAAACAAAACAAAATAATAACAATAAAAAATGTATATACGTCGTATACCTTGCGCATACCCAGATATATACATATACATATATACATATACATACTGCATGTATGTACACAGGTATTCATCGTTATCCTTATGTGTCATATTCTTGTCCAGAACGTGGTCTTCCTTATGAATTCTCTGAACACCTCGCTATTCTGGGCGAGTTTCACTAATCACACGAAGGAGAGTTAAACATCTGGTTGGTATCCACTCAGATAATCACTAGCAACACGAAGGAAGAAACTAGATCAGAGAAATTAAAAATGTCACGCTGATCTTGGATGTGTCGCACCAAAAGAAAATATATACTACCAAGCTGTAAACCATGACACAACTCATTCCTTTCTCCAGGCTATATCCTGATACCCCGTGGGATGTTGAGACCGAACTTAAAATAATAAGATAATGAACAGTTATAAATTATGTAGTTTTACATAAAACAACAGCGAGCGTGATACATAATACTGGAGACAGAGAGCTGTGGAGAGTCATGATCGCTTACGCCAGCCGACATTCCACCTGATGATGATGATGAGTTTTAGATAGTTTTAATTTTTTTGCTGTTCTTTACCTACCGTCCACGTGGTGACTACAGTTTGAGAACGACAACAGAGAAAGCATATAACAATAACACTGTTATGACAATATTATGAAATTTACTTTTGATCATGTCTTGGGAAGGCAATCTGTTTCTTAATTTACGATGTAGAGTTTATTATTGCATTATTTTCCGTTCAACACTTAATGTCAAGTGTACAAATAAAAACCAAATAAAAAAACAATGTTAGAATAAATCTGTCCAACTTTTTGACATGATTATACCTAATTTATATTAGTCGTCCGTCTCATGATTTATCACCAGACAAAGTATAAGCTGACGATTTCTTGTGAATGATCATTCGTTACCAGAAACTATATAGAGAAAGGTGTAGGTATAACATACACATCTGCTGAACCACAGGAAACACTTAAGGTAAGACATACACGAACTGTGTTCAGTTTTATAAAACAGTTAATTTAGAACATACACCAAGTTTGTTCAATTATATGAAATATAGTTGAAGTAGGACATACATAAGCTGTGTTGTAGTTCCCGACATTTTCGAACCTCGACTCCATTTTATAGAAGCGAAGTGTCTAGAGACCCCGCTACTTTAAAAAAAAAATGACGTAAACAGAACAGAGACACAACGCATTTCCATTCTCTGGACTAGATCCTGCTGGAAATCTAGTAGGGCCATTGTGCTGCTATATGTGAGATTCAGTGGGAGTTTGAGAATGAACGCCGAAGAAGAAGAAGAAACAAAATTACGCCGTTTAATAAGGTAAACATAGAGTTTTCAGTATAATAGAATTCAATATAATTTCAACCTTAGTCATATTTAATGTGATTTAAATTGTAACTCATTGACAAGCTTCAAAAATTGCGGTTAAGTTTTCGTTAATGCCAACCTTTTGCCATTCTCAAAATTTGATCAGTTTTTGTATTGGAATCGAATAAAAAAAATCATTGAAAATGTGTTGTAAAAAATATGTAGATACAAAGGGGAGTACAATAAATTCCCTTCATCCACGGATATCTCCAACTGATGACGATGATGATGCAGTCACTTCCTTAGCTGTAAGCAGGTATCTCTTGACAGCCCATAGTCTTTCTTACAGAAGTACATGACCTCCGCAGGTGAGTGAACGACGGGATACCCAAACTGATATAAGGTTTCATCTCTCGAGGACATTGTTGTGTTGGGGAGGGGTGTTTATGGATGCAAGTTCAGTCCCCGAATGGAGGTATTCCAGTATAACAGTATCCCAGGATCATCGCGTAATGCCAGGAGCGACGGATATGTTTCTGGGACAACTAGTTTCATTCTTCCGTTAGATCTGTTGACTCACCTGCAGTGATGACACACATAACATTCACCGCCACTTAGGAGTCAGCCAGAAAATGATAAAGATGCATCAATATAAAGATTGGTTAAAGGTATAAGCAAAGAATACGCCAGGCACAATGGGTGTCCTTCAGTAATAATGCACCTACATTAATTCTATTCTATCACAGACCATAAAGTCACACGTAGATGAACGCCAACCCAGTTGATATAACCAAAACAGAGGTTAGAGGTTAGAATCGTGGCTGTCGCCTCTTAGAAGGGGGGGGGAATACATGCGACTAGCTTAAATAAAAAAAATTGCACATGGGAATGACTGGGATGCATGTAACTTGCGGTCATCAATAAATGACGAAAAGGGTGGGACTTTAATGGATGTGAGTATGTCTGAGGGAAGCCTTTTTGATTTGGTCAGAAGTTCTCAAATAATGGGGTACTCTGATTTTGAACGGATCTATACTAAGCTGAGGTCCAGAGACTAGGACCAGGACTAGGTTTGGGACTCAGGTTGAGACCGGAGCTAAGAATTAGTTAGATGTAATAGTTAGGGAAGTTTAAGTTTTAAAGGTAGTTAGAAAGTTTTAGTAGATCTTGATAATCTCACAGTTGAGAGAAGGATTAAGTCTCTAGGAAAGCCTGTGATCTCAGAGCTGTTTAATTTCTTAAGATGTTGTCAGGGCCGGATTTAGACTTGATAGGGCCCTAAGCTATTTGAGATATGAGGCCCTAAGCTATTTGAGATATGGGGCCCTAAGCTATTTGAGATATGAGGCCCTAAGCTATTTGAGATATGAGGCACTAAGCTATTTGAGATATAGGGCCCTAAGCTATTTGAGTTATGGGGCCCTAAGCTATTTGAGATATGGGGTCCTTTAACGATTAAGAATATATAGATAGTGAAATTTAAAAAAAATTTGGGGCTCCCAAGAAAGTGGGGGTCCTAAGCTATAGCTTCTTCTTCTTCTTTCGTTCACTTGAAACATGTCTATATCTGTAATTCTGTCTCCTTAATAAAACTCACTGTCTTTTGTAGTTCATACAGTGTCCCATAGAGCTTTGATTCCAGTGTTGTTTCCTCTGGCCAATATGTCTGCCTAAGCATTTCATGCTCAGAACACTCTTGAAGTATATGTTTGGCACTCTGTGCTGCCTGTCCACATGTACACATGGCCGTGTTGCCAATCTTGAACTTTGTATACATGTGACTGCGGAGTCGGTTGTGTCCTGTTCTGAGACGTAGAATTATAACTTGTTCTGATCTGTTCATATTGTGATAGTCATCTTGTGTTGGTGTTTGTGGCTTTCTTATTGACTTTATCATCTGTTTTTTCTGATGGTAGGTGATTGGTATATCTGGTTGGTCTTCGGCAGCACCTTCCTTAGCCAGTTGGTCTGCTTTTTCATTTCCTGGTATTCCACAGTGAGAGGGTATCCACTGCATGGTTACCCTATACTGGTAAGACAATTCGCTAAGTAGTTTTTTTAAGTCTGTTAGTTTTCCAGACTGGAGAGCTTGAAGCACTGACCTTGCATCTGTCAGGAATACCACAGGCTGTAGGTCAGAGTTGGAGTTCAGCAGTTTTTTAGCTGCCACACTAATTGCCTGGATTTCTGCATCATAATTATTGCAGAATTTTCCTGTAGGTGTTCTGATTGTATCTCTAGGCTTGTGTGGATATTCTATATATACACCTGCACCTCCATTCCTCACAGCATTCTGTGCTGACCCATCTGTGTACACTCTGACCCATATATCTTGTGGATATTCCTCATCAAGGAAACTGAGGGTGACTGTCATTCGCTGCACACTGTTCTGTTCGTCCTCGCTTAGTATTCCTTTCACATGGGTCTGAATGTATATTGGCATTCCATGGCTTTCACTCCACGGGGTTTGCTCTGGTACAGACCTTAAGGGGCTGTCAACTTCAGGTAGGTCTGTAAGTTGTCTACGGAGTCGTTTAGCTTGATGGATAAAGCTACTCCTTTTCAGTCGTCCCATTGCTAGATTTTGGAATCTTTCCTTCATTGGATGACTTGGCATACACTGAAACTTTTCTGCTTGAATTAGTACTTTTGTGTCTCTGCGTTCGCCAAGTGTTTGCATTCTTCCCATTTTCTGCATCTCTGCTATGGGTGTTGATTTCATTGCTCCCAACATTATTCTAAGTGCCTGGTTTTGCACTTTATCTAGATCTTGTAATGTGGTGTTTGATGCAGGACACCACGCAGCTGAACCGTATTCCAGGTGTGGTCTTATGCCTTGCTGGTAAACTTTACTGAGTATATTTCCACTGGCTCCCCATGTGGTTCCACTTAGTTTTCTCAGGATAGCTAGCTTCCTCCTGGCTTTTGTTGTTGCTTTGTTTATGTGCTGCTTCCATGTCAGCTTATCATCAAAAGTAACTCCGAGGTATGTGGGTTGTTTGTCTTCTTTCAAGAGCTCTCCATCTATCTTGATATGACCAGCTTTTTGTTTTGGTGAGAGGGTAAAGAGTGTAGTGCTGCACTTATCTGTGTTAATGCTGACGCACCATCTATTTGCCCATAAGGTTAGGGCATCGATAGCTCTTTGTATTTGTTTAGTGGCCACTGTTGCATGTTCTTCCGTGCACCAGATCACCAGGTCGTCAGCATACATTGCCACTTTGATCCCGTGTGGTAGTTCAGCAACTAGGTCATTGATGTAAACCAAGAAAAGTGTGGGTGACAGGACTCCTCCCTGGGGGACTCCATGACGCAGTAGAACTTTCTTGCTCTTGCGACCATCTAATTGTACCCTGGCTCTTCTATTATGCAGGTATGCTTTTACCCATTTGTACATTCTTGAGCTAACCCTGCAATTTCGCAATTTCTTTAGGAGCCCTTCTTTCCAGACCTTATCAAATGCTTTCCTGAGGTCTATCCATGCTGCTAGTACCAGTTTCTTATCTTGGAAGGCATCCTCAATCTCTTGGGAGAGGTAGGTCGCCTGATCTTCAGTAGAGTAGCACTGTCTGAAACCTGCTTGCTGTGATACCAGAAGGTTTTCACTTTCAAGGTACCACTGCATCCTAAGATTGATAATGCGTTCCATTGTTTTACATAGACAGCTTGTGAGGCTGATGGGCCTGTAGTTGGAGACTGTGTTGCCATCTTTTCCTGATTTGAGGAGTGGTATCATTATTGCTTCTCTCCACGCCTGTGGTACATTATCTGTGGACCAGCTTGTGTTAAAGATCTGCAGTAGCTTTGCTCTTGCTGCAATTCCCAGGTTTCTAATCATTTCATTGGACACTCCATCAGCTCCAGGGGACTTTTTCATTTTCAATTTGGATATTGCATGCTCCAGTTCTCTCATTGTGATTGGTGCCTCCATGACTTCAGGTATAGGTTCACCTTGTCCAATGTTTTGCTGGTTCTCTCGAACCTCCTGTTGTTTGTCTGGGCTGACTTTGACGTTATTGTCTTCTGCAAAGGAATCTGCAAAGTAATCAGCTGCATGTTTACCTGTTAAAATGTTTCTATCTTTATAAAGTGTGATCCTGGTATTTCTCCCTGTACCTTCATCATTTAGTTGTTTTACAAGTTTCCATAATTTCCTAGTATCTCTTTCTAGGTTCAGCGACTCTGTTTTTTCTTTCCAGCTGCTCCGTCTGGCTTGTAACTTGGCTCTTTGAAATTTAGCCTTTGTTTGCTGATATTTGTTGTGATGTTCTTGGCTAGGTCTGTTCTCAGCCTGCTGTCTAGATGTTTCCATCTCATTTTGCAGCTTTTCCAGTTCATCATTCCAGTAGGGTTTGTAGTTTTTGCGTGCCCCCCTGGGTATGGTTTTACTAGCAGCATGTAGTATACATCTATTAAATTCACTCACTGCTCTATTGATGTCTTTGTCCAAGTTCATGTCCTTAGCTAGAACACTGGTTAAATGCTGGTACATTTTCCAGTCTGCCCTTTTATAGTTCCACCTAGTGAGCGTGCTGCTGTCCGTGGTAAATTCATTGTGGATTTCCAGAAATACTGGTCTGTGGTCACTACCTCCAAGCTGCTTTCCAACAACACGTGTGATGTTCCATTCCAAGCCTGGTGAGTGGAATGCTAGGTCTGGTGTAGAGGTGGTGTGCCATGCTCTCGAGTAGAAGGTTGGCGAGTCTGCTGGCTGGTTAATAAGGATGAGATTATTTTCATCCTGCCAGCTCTCAAGTTCCTCACCTCTCTTGTCGATATGATCGTAGCCCCAGCTCTGAGAGTGGCTGTTGAAGTCACCACACACCATAAGTCTCTCTTTGTCTGGAATTGTGTCTAGTGCCAATGGTTTATCATTTGGGCAGTAGTAGTTCAGGAGATGGAATTCTGCACTGTCTGTTTTTAGGTGGAGCATCTGGTATTCTGCCCCTTCCATATATACTTCAAGCTGACATGCGCTGATATTGTTTTTAACAAGTGTCAGAATTCCACCCTTTCGCCTGTCCTTTCGGTCAGATCGGTAGCACTGGTAGCCTCTGATTTTGAAGGCTATGTCGCTGATGAGGTGTGTTTCTTGGATACAGCATATGTTAACTTGTTCTTCACTGAGGACATTTTCAAGTTCCAATTTTTTGCTGTATCCATCTCTTTTACTGTTGACACCCTCAGCATTCCAGTGCATTATTTTTATTGGTCGTTTGTTTGTTTGGCCAGTAGCTCTATTCCCTTGCCTCCTGGCTCCTCGGGGCAATTGAGAAGGACTTCCAGTAACTGAGGTTGAGCCCTTTCGAGGTATAGGGCCCGGCACCGTCCCTGCCTGAACGTCCGCCACAGGGCAGGCACCATAACTATTTATAGATGTAGACATGTTTCCATTGTGTTTTGTGCGTGGCATCCTGATTATCTGTGCGCCTTTTGGCTGGATGCCTCCGTATTCAGCACTCTGCTTACTAGGGCAGGACTATGGTCCTGCTCGAGTGGGACTGCCCGACCAGTCTTAGTTTCCAGCCCCTGATGGCTGAACTAAGCTCCATCACCTCTGCACGGTTCTGGTCTCGATGGAGTAAGCTATAGCTAGTTTAGCTTATAGTTAAATCTGGCACTGAATGCTGTACATTGAATTATTGATGTCGTAACCTTGGATATTGTAACCTGGATGTTATAAACCTGAACGTTGTGACGAAGCAATAAATAGGTTTTATATATATGAGAACTGGTTGTGGCCATCTTATGGAATACGACAGTATATTAGACTACAACTGCTTATATTTCACAACTTGTGTTGAAGATACATAAACGTAGTGGTATCATCTGTAACACTATCATAACTAGAGACGGCATGACTCATTGACGGCCTTCACAAGACAACAGGATCATAGATAGTCCGTGTGCAAGAACAATCTAGGGAACATTTAAGGCAGGAAATACATCCATTTTTTTAAACTACAGGAAACAGTTAAGGCTGTTCACCAACCTTTGATCAAGTGCAGAGAACAGTTAATGTAGGGCATTCATCAACATTGTTCAGCTACTTGTAACAGTTAGGGCAGTGGCGTAACAAGGGTGGTGCGGGGGGGGGGGGGAGGCCGCACCGGACATCAAGGCTTGAGGGGCATCAAAATGCTCCTCAAAATAATGAAAACAGAAATGGGGTTTAAGTGCCTTTGTCGTGCCAAAGTTGATGCCCCACATCGCTAAAAAATAACATTTCTCCTTGTTAAGCCCATTTATTTGGCAATTAGGTAATAACACATTTCTGGCACATTATTATAAAACATTAAAATTAAAATTAGTTAATAAGTAGAACTAGTTCCTCTCGAAAGAAAACACTTCCACAATTTACTTCAAAATTATATTTAGCTTGTAAGAAAAACGAAAAATAAGTTTCAGTTTCGATCTCAATCCATTCAGTCGTTCACCTAGCACCGGAAAAGTCCGTCCATAAGCAGTCTTTGAGTTTGATGACAAATCAAATTTATTTCTAGCATTCTAGTGTTGAATTCTATCATTCAACGACAATGAACTAGAGTATATTTAGAATAGATATATAGAATATATTTAGAATATCCCTAGAATATATCTAGGTGACATCGGTAAAGATCAAACATTTAAATCAAATTTTAAACTTTGGCAGGCACAATTCGTGTTTCACCACATCATAAAGTCCTATAACCTAACTATAACCAGTGAAGAAATCAGATAGTGAAAAAGTGTAAAAAGTGTTGTGTACAAGTGCATTCTGGATATTAGAAAAAACTCCTTAACTGAGAGCTAATTTTAAAGAATTTAAAGAATTTTAACGTGAGCTAGAATTTAAAGAAAAGGACCAAAAGCCTTTGGAATTACTTCCCTTCATTCAGAAACGTTGAACAATTTTCAATCAGAAAAAGTGAATTTATAATTTTAAAATAAATTTTAAAATTTATTTATGTCTTTGTTATAATTGGATAAAATTGGGTAAAGTTTTACTCGGATGTTTTTGTTTAAAAAAAATCTATTTCAGGAGGGGGGGGGGCGGCATCAAAATATTCATCGCACTGGGCAGCACTTACCCTAGGTACACCACTGAGTTAGGACTACATACATCAACCTTTGTTGAAATATAGAAAACAATTAAATTCAGAAATGTATAAATATCTTGGACAGTTAGTTTAGGGTACACAGACTGGACATTGTCTTTAAATGCGTGTCATAGGAGGCGAGTAAGGACAGTTAGGAGACAGGCTGACAAGCTGTCACCTGTGAGAAAATCATCATTGTCACATCTTGTCACAATTTCTTACTTCTGCCTTCTATCAAATAAGCCCAATAGATGATGAAGAAATTCAGACATTGTGCCTCTGTTCGTTTCTGACAGACTTGTCGGTGGTGGAGAATGCTAGATGTGTCATCACTGAATAGTCATAGAGGTCAACAGACTCGACATAAGTATGATGACATAGTTGGCCCAGAGGTGTATGCTATGCACTTGGGGGGGGGATAATGATTCTTCGTTACTGCCGAATTGGAGTGCCTATCTTAGGGGATTAAACGTGCATCCATACCCCCCCCCCCTTTAACACAGCCATAACCTGGAGACACGGAAACTTATACGGGTTTTGGTATAACGTAGTTGCTCAACTGAGGATGACCTGTGGTTTTGTCAGAAAGGCTATGGGCTATCAGGAGCTAACTGCCCATAGCTAACGGGATTCCTTCAACAGCATTACAACTACAGGGTACAATTAGGTCATCATCATTACGTGCCGCAACGAAGGTTGGCTGAAATTGTTTTTGCTGTTCTTTTCCTACCGTCCACGTGTACCGTACAGTTTGAGAACGACAACAGAGAAAGCATAAAACAATAACACTGTTATGACAATATCGTGAAATTTACTTTTGATAATGTCTTGGGAAGGGAATCTGTTTCTTAATTTACGTTCTTGAAGTATACGTGTCCTGAAATTAACTCGTAGTGGACCAAACGCCAGACTATTTGTTTTTAAAAATCCCATTTGCTGGTTTTGTCCCTGTCCTACTAAGACGTCTCAGAATGTTGGCAACTCCTTCAGTCTACCTAATTCCTTATATTCCTCTGCCTCTTGTTGTTTCCATTTACAAGGTGATGCTCTTGTTGCTCAGCAATAATGGTTAATTCTCATTAAGTGGCCGAGCCATTTCAGGCTCTGTTTTTCAATATAAACGTTGATCACAAACATTGTTCCAACAGTTCTTGTAATCTCTTCATTCCTCACATGATCTCTTCTTGTAATCTCTTCATTCCTCACATGATTTCTTGTAATCTCTTCATTCCTCACATGATCTCTTCTTGTAATCTCTTCATTCCTCACATGATCTCTTCTTGTAATCTCTTCCTTCTTCACATGATCTCTTCTTGTTCTATTTGCTGCTTTTCTTTGACATCTCATTTTACACGTAGGTAAACTTTCGTCGTTCTTGTTCTTTAGTTAGTGTCCATGTCTGACATTGATAACATAATATTGGTACGAACATTGTACGTATGATTTTTCTTTTGATCTCAATCAGGATAGATTTAAAACTAAATACCATTTTGCATATTTCTCTCCAGATGAACACTGGCTGTATTACATTGATTGTGGCTGTCATTTATGTTACTCTACTTCACGAAGGTACGTTTGTGTTACATGTTTTTTTTATAAACTGTAAACCATTCTTTAATTTATATTTAACTATTTTTATTTGAATCCATTGTAGAAAAGAGCTACTACATTAGACACGATTTGTTTTTCTATTTTAGATTTGTTTATTTATTTGTGTTTGTTTGCTAAGAAATATTCAGCAGACATTTTGTGTGTGTTTGTTTGCTAAGAAATATTCAGCAGACATTTTGTGTGTGTTTGTTTGATAAGAAATATTCAACAGACATTTTTTGTGTGTTTGTTTGCTAAGAAATATTCAGCAGACATTTTTTGTGTGTTTGATTTTAGCTAGAAGCAAGTATACATTGTTCTGCTAGTATACATCAAAGCTGCGAAATTAGTGCCTTTCAGCCCAGCACATCAGATTTCGGTATGATTTTAATTTGGGTGTGCCTGAATCCAAATAGCCGATTGATTTGCAGTATTATTGTGACGTCTCAGAGCGTTCGTAACTCCTTCAATCCGTCTTCTACTTGGTCTTCCCTTGTCTCTTGTTGTTTCGATTTTCGTGATGAATGTTCTTGCCGCTTGCTAATAAGAGCTTATTTCTCATTCAGTCAACGAATCATTTCAGTTTCTGTTTTTAAATATATTTGAGCACAGACATTATTTCAACAGTTCTTGTAATCTCTTCATTTTTCTTAATATTAAGTCAACGAATCATTTCAGTTTCTGTTTTTAAATATATTTGAGTACAGACATTGTTTCAACAGTTCTTGTAATCTCTTCATTTCTCATTCAGTCAACGAATCATTTCAGTTTCTGTTTTTAAATATATTTGAGTACAGACATTGTTTCAACAGTTCTTGTAATCTCTTCATTTCTCATTCAGTCAACGAATCATTTCAGTTTCTGTTTTTAAATATATTTGAGCACAGACATTGTTTCAACAGTTCTTGTAATCTCTTCATTTCTCATTCAGTCAACGAATCATTTCAGTTTCTGTTTTTAAATATATTTGAGCACAGACATTGTTTCAACAGTTCTTGTAATCTCTTCATTTCTCACATGATCTCTTCTGGTTCTGTTTGCTGCTTTTCTTAGACATAACATCCCACACGTAGTAAGCTTTCTCTCTTGTTCTTTTGTTAGTGTCCATGTCCGACATTCATAACATAATAATGGTTTGAAGATTGGACTTATGATTCGCCTTTCGGTTTAAAGCGGGATAGATTTGTGTTTCAAAAGTGGTGCATGTTCATAATTTACATAATTGTCTTGTGTAAACTCTTGTCACAAGCTGTCTGTCCATTCTTCAGTTGACTTTTGTAAACTGTTACCACAAGCTGTCTGTCCATTCTTCAGTTGACTTTTGTAAACTCTTGCGACAAGCTGTCTGTCCATTCTTCAGTTGTATGAAAAATACTATCTAGATATTTACATTTTTGCAATTCAGTAATTGATCATTTTTCTGTATGTTGATTGTACTGGGTTCTGACTGGAACTTTGAGTCTACATACACTCTGGTGGCTGCTGGAACGTATGGCGGAACACTTATGGGAATGTCACGTGTGCTATGATGTTGATTTGTAATCCAGAATCAATGTTATGGGTTATATTCAGAATCAATGTTATGGGTTATATCCAGAATTAATGTTATGGGTTATCTGCATATATACATTTCTTGGCAATTATTTGTGATTATGTGTCTAAGATACAGGTAATGTGTTGTTGCATTAATTATCCATGTATTTTTATATTTAACCTTTGTTCCTCTATGAATGTGTTGATTATTTATCATGAATTTTATTCTCTTTTTTAATCTATTGTCCATAATCTCTCTCTGCTTGATTTTGATTTATCGACTTGATTTATACTAGTCTATGTAGCTCCTGCTCACTTTCTGCTAAGAAGACTGTCTCATGTCTCATGTCTCATGTCTCATAGCGCATAGTCATCCATGGAACCCCTCAATTCTGGAAGCAGAGCCGTCTCAGTAGGCCATATTTTCTCCCACTCTTCTTGGTAGAGTTGACAGGCATGAAGAATGTGTTCTGCACTCTCTGGGCTCAGTCCACAGTTGCACAGGTCTGTCTCACCAATCTTCAGCTTTCGGAACATGTGACTTCCCAGTCTGTTGTGACCAGTTCGTAGTCTGAAGATGATGGTTTGTTCCTTGCGTGACATTTGGTGGTAGGGGTCCTTTGGTTCTGCAGTTGGGTGCATTTGCTTCCACTTTTTCTTATATCCTGCTTTTAACATGGTCTTACATTCATAGTACGTATTATAATTTTCTATTTGTTCCAGTGATCCCCCTTTCCTTGCCAGGAGATCAGCTTTTTTCATTTCCAGGTATGCCACAGTGACCTGGGATCCACTGCAGTACTGTTTCTTTGGTAGTACTGCTGAGGTGTAGTAAGCAGGCTGTAAGTTCATTCATGCTCGTATTCTTGGATCTTTCAATGCCTGCAATACTGACTTTGCATCCGTTAGAAAATAATTACATGTCTGTTGTGACTCGGCAAGCAATTCATGAGCATTTTGGCTGCCTCTATTATGGCTTCCATTTCTGCATTGAAATTTGTGGAATGTTTGCTTGTGGGTATGGATTCCTCTATTTCTTTTCCATCTGGTGTTACTATATATATTCCTGATCCTCCATCTAATACTGCCTCTTTCGCTGATCCATCTGTATATACATGTGTCCATATATCCTTTGGGTATGCTTTTTGTATGTGATTCTTAGTTGTCTCCTTTAGTACTTGTATAGTAGTTTCTGTTTTCGAAATAATGCTTGGTATATTGTCCATAATTCTTGGGAATTTTTCCCTGTCCCATGTTGGGTATGTGCTAAAGATGTTTAGTGGTTTTAGGTTTTGTAGGTCTGTATCTGTGAGTGATTTCTGTAGCTGTTTAGCGGAGTGTAGAAAGCTACCTCTTTTGAGTCGCTCTTTTGTAGGTCTGCTTAGTCTTTAGTTCATTTGATGACTCTCCAAACATTTGAACTTTGCATACTGTGTGAGGATTTTTTCATTTCTTCTTTCTTCCATTGATGGCAAACCTGTGCATGTTTCCATTTCTGTGATTGGGGTAGTATTCATACCTCCTGTTATAATTCTGAGATTGTGGTTTTGTAACTTTGAGATCTTTTGAGTGTTACTCTTGGCTGCAGTCCCCCATGCTGACATTCCATATTCAAAAGCTGGTCTTACGTAACCTGTATATGCTCTACCTAGAATTTTTCCATTTGCACTCCAATCTGTTCCAGCCAATTTTTAAGGAGTGCTGTCCTCATTGTACCTTTTGTTTGGCACTTGTCTATGTGCTGATGTAAGTCTTGGATCAAAAGTGACTCCAAGGTATGTAGGTGTCTCATCAAAGGCAATGTTTGACCATTTATGGTTAGTATGATTTTCTGTGGTTTGGTGGACATGCTGAAGATGGTATAGGTATTTTTTGGGCATTGATAGACATGGCCCATTGGTCTGTCCACTTGGCCAAATTGTCCATAGATTCTTGTAACCTTATTTTTGTTGTGCCTACGCTCTCTTCAATGTACCATATCGCCAGATCGTCTGCATACATTGCAGCATTCACTTTACGTGAGAGAATTTGGTCAATGTCATTCATGAATATAAGGAATAGAGTGGGGGATAGAACACCTCCCTGTGGTACTCCATTCTTAAAGAGTTTATTTCTGCTGGGCTTCATTTCAAGCTTCACTGCTGCTTTTCGGTTGTGCAGGTAGTATTTTATCCAGTAATACATGCGCCCTGTCACTTTGTTTTGTTGTAGTTTAAGGAGGAATCCATCTTTCCACACACAATCAAAGGCTTTTCCCATATCTACAAACACCACTGATGTATGCTTTTTCCCCTGGAATGGCGATAGCTGGATAGCTGTCCACCTTTTTTTTTGGCTTGCCTTTCTTGTGTATGGGTATCATTATGGCGGTTTTCCACACCTGTGGCACTAAACCTCTATCCCAACAGTTGTTAAAAAATTGTATTAATTTACTTTTTGCTGATTGTCCGATGTGAATTAGCAGTTCATTTGGTATGTCATCTGGGCCAGGTGATTTCCTAAGTTTTAATACTGCTAGTTCTTCATTTAGTTCATTGATCGTGAATGGAATATTCATGACATCTTGTTTATCTTTGCTGATCTCTTTTTCGATCTTCTGTAGTTCTTTTCTTAATTCTCTTCTCTTATTTTCATCGACTTTGTGGCAGGCAGTACTTTGGTAATGCTGTATAAAGTGATTTGCAGCCTTCTTTCCCGTGAGTACATCTCCGCCATTCTCTATAGCTACTAGTGCTGTTTTGTAATCTTCGTTGTTGAGTGTTTGTGTTATTTTCCATAGTTTTCTTCCCTTGTAAATTTAAATGTAAGTTTAAATTTTCTGTTTTTTCATGCCAGCTTTTCCTTGTGTTTGTAATTGTCATTTTTCTTAGTTTTGTTACAGCAGCTTTTAGTGATATGTTGTTTTCTGTGGATGGGATTTTTTTCTGCTGTGTCTCTGGCCTTTGACACTTCTTTCTCCAACTCATCGAGTTCGTCAGAACAGTACGGTTTGTAATTTTTCCTTGCACCTCTTGGTATGGTTTGCTTGGCGGCTTGAAGAAGTGCAGAAGCCAGGAGTTAAGCAGTTTTGTTCACATTTTTAATCCTTGGATTTATGGTTTTTGTGAATTTGTATGTCAGGTCGGCATACTTACTCCAGTTTGCTTTCTTGAAGTTCCATGTGGGTGTGGTTGTGGGGCCAGCAGGGTTAATGTCAATTGTGAGTTTGATGGGGCGATGGTCACTTCCACCAAGCTGCTCCAGCATTTCCCTGTATGTTATTTTCGCTAAAGCATCTGTTGCAAAGGCTAGGTCAGGGGTTGAGGTGGTGTGCCATCTTCTAGAGTAGAAAGTTGGGGGGTCTACAGGTTCATTAAGCAGTTGAAGGTTCACCTCGCACTGCCAGTCTTCCACTTCTTCTCCTCTAGTATCTTGTTCTCTATATCCTCAACTCTGAGAGTGGCTATTGAAGTCACCAATCACAAGACAGTTATATTTTTCTGTGTTAATTGTGTGTAGAGATAGGCTCTTGTCTTGTGGACAGTAATAGTTATATACTGTGACCTCTTTAGTTGGAAGGGTTAGACAGGTTCCAATGATTTAAGTCTGTTCTTCTGTGTCTACTCGAATTTCAGAGGCAACGATATTGTTTTTCACAAGTATAAGAACTCCTCCTTTATGTCTTTTTTCTCTATCGTTCCGAAATGTTTGGTATCCTCGGATGTTGAATCTATTGTTGTTTGTGAGGTGTGTTTCCTGTATACATGCTATGTCGATTTCCTCTGTGTGTAATCGGTTTGCAAGTGCAGTCTTTTTATTGTACATACCCTCTGCATTCCACTGCAATATTTTTAAGTGCTTATTTTTGTCTTTGTCTGCATCATGATCTATATGTGATTTTTTTGAACCAGTAGTTTTTTTTGTCTGATCTCTTTTCCTGGCTCCACAAATTGAGACAGAGGTACCACTAGTCGCTGAGGGTGGTCTCCTTCGAGGCTTAGAGCCCGGCACTTCATCCGCCTGACGGGATTCCACAGATGAAGCACCAAAACGAATCATCTGTAACCTTTTATTTGACATGTGAAGTCATTGCGTGACACTGTGGTTTTCATCCGTGGCAGTCATGCCATGGCTGGACTATTTTGTACCTTTCGGTCCAGTATCTCCGTCTTCCATCTTACTTTTGAGTCAGGATGTGTTTCCCTAGCCCTTGTCCATCCAAGGATTGTCCACAGGGCAGTGGATGTTTAATTTTGGAGTTTTCCTTCTCCTAGACAGCTTGCCTAATAGGGTTAACGAGCAACATCTTCCCGGGGTTTTGAGGTAGAGTTCCCCTCTCGTAGGATAATTTCTTTGTTTCCAGATATTCATTATCCTCCTCTGTGGTTTATTTTTTGTGATCTAATGCACTTCTGACTCAGGGATGGTGATTTAAGAACATTGCTCTCTATTATTCTAATATCCATAATTCCCCGTTTACCCTACCCAACCCTCTAACCCTACCTAAACCCTATCTCTACCCCTCCTCTCCCCCCTGTCACGTTCCTGGAGTGGTGTCAGTGACCACACTCCAGCAACCTGAGCTTATAGCGGCTCATACTCGCTTTGATGCTGCCAGTCAATGGACACATTGGGTATTTCAATGGGGATATCAGCGCCGCCTGATATCCCACCCCGTCCTCGTGGTCAGCAACACCGTTTTGTCAGCTGCTGTTTATTTGCCCAGAGGGATATTCACAGCTAGCCTCAAGAGGCTTTTCCACTATCCGCCACCTGCGGACGCTCTGGTAGGGGTCGGTATCCCCCGCAGGGTTTTCACATCTAATTGATTCAGTTGATCAAATAGATTGAATGTTACTAGTCTGTTCACACTTTATTGATATAGTTGATCAAATAGATTGAATGTTACTAGACGTTTTCACACTTTATTGATATAGTTGATCAAATAGATTGAATGTTACTAGACGTTTTCACACTTTATTGATATAGTTGATCAAATAGATTGAATGTTAGTAGATGTTTTCACACTTTATTGATGTAGTTGATCAAATAGATTGAATGTTACTAGACGTTTTCACACTTTATTGATGTAGTTGATCAAATAGATTGAATGTTACTAGACGATGAAGATGATGAAATAATTCCCTTTAGCTGTGAGCGGGTAACTCTTGACATTCCTTTGTATAGTCTTTCTGACAAAAGTACAGGTCCTTCCTTTTGTGTAACCGAGGTAGTACCTAGATTCATATAAAGTCTCTGATGTATGGATGTTTTAAAAGGGGGAGGGGGTATAGATGCATGCTTATTCACCGAATGGTGGCATTTGTGTGTTGTGGCTGTATCCCAGGGTTACTACATCATGCCAGGAGAATGGCATGCACTTCTGGGTCAACTAACTCATCATTCTTCTGTAAGACCTGTTGACCATTCCGCAACGATGGCACATCTAGCATTCGTCGTTACCTGATAGTCTGACACACAAGGTACAACAGTCTGACACACAAGGTACAATAGTCTGACACACAAGGTACAATAGTCTGACACACAAGGTACAATAGTCTGACACACAAGGTACAATAGTCTGACACACAAGGTACAATAGTCTGACACACAAGATATAATAGTCTGACACACAAGGTACAATAGTCTGACACACAAGGTACAATAGTCTGACACACAAGGTACAATAGACTGACACACAAGGTACAATAGTCTGACACACAAGGTACAATAGTCTGACACACAAGGTACAATAGTCTGACACACAAGGTACAATAGTCGGACACACAAGGTACAATAGTCTGACACACAAGGTACAATAGTCGGACACACAAGGTACAATAGTCGGACACACAAGGTACAATAGTCTGACACACAAGGTACAATAGTCTGACACACAAGGTACAATAGTCTGACACACAAGCTACAATAGTCTGACACACAAGGTACAATAGTCGGACACACAAGGTACAATAGTCTGACACACAAGGTACAATAGTCTAACACACAAGGTACAATAGTCTAACACACAAGGTACAATTCCCACTTGCCTGCATCTCTTCGTCATCCAAGGAGATTATTTATTAGAAAACAAAAGTAAGAAATTGAGGCAAGATGTATCAATGATGATTTTTTAACAGAGGACATGTTGTCAGTATATCCCCCGAATTTTCTGAGTAGTCTTCTATGACATACATGGAAATAAGATATTAGCACATTTTTTGCACCATGAACTAGAATTGCAGGCCCTGTTTGACACACGGATATAACTATAATGTGTTTAATCATTCGCGATTTCAATGTGCAAAAATTGTATATGTAATGTTTTTTGTAATATCTATTCAAATATATTCTAATATCTAATTTCATTGTAATCGGGACAATAATTTTACTGTTATATTTTCTCCTGTGCAGAAATGATTAAACACACTATAATATGGTAACAAAATAAAAACAAATGCAAGTTCTTGACTTTATAAAAGACAATCTAAAAAAGAATAAATTCATTTGAAATTAAATGCTACAGAAAGAGTAAACGAATATAAAGGACGGAGAAAAAGATGAATACATTTTAACATTACTGAAATTAAATGGTGGCTGTCTTCTAAATATAATCATAAGTAGGAAGATACAGTTTATTTGTGAGGGGGGGGATACTTAAAGAGACAAAATGGCAGGGAAAGGCTAATTCTTGAGGGCAGAGTGCCAGGTAGGAGAATAAGAGGAAAACCGGGGTAAAGAGACGTTCTGAGTATTCACTATGAAGACAACTTTTTGGAATAAAATGCACCAGTGATATATATATATATATATATATATATATATATATATATATATATATATATATATATATATATATATATATATATATATATATATATATAATACAAGCAAGAATGTTTTCTAGAAAATACAATATATTGTCTATATCTAACGACATGACGGCCTAAAAATGATCATAATGTATGAGTTGATGACAGGGCAGCGAAACAGAGGTAGGCCACGAAGAAGATGGACTAAAGATATTCAAAGACCACCTAAAGATGACACTCACAAAAGCAGGAAAATTTGCTCAAGGTTATCAGCAGTAGTTTTTAAAGTTTGTGATGATTACTACACGGTGTCCACAATATGCTTGCTACCTAATAAGAATAATATGTGAAAGTCGCAGTTATTAAGTCAGTTTATTTGCTAATGAATGGTGCATACAAGTATCGTATTGCTTCTAAATTGTGTACTGATAGTGTTGTTGCTATAAGTACAATAGCTAAGACAGAAAGATATATCACTATCTCCATCGATAATAAACACCTTAAACAAGTTAAGGAGTTCACTTACTTCGGAAGCATTATAATGAGTGAAGGGGAAAACATTAAAGATATACACAATAGATGCATCAGAACATACCAGATCCTAGGACAGATGACCCGTATTTTTAAGAACAAAAATGTAAACATAGACACTAAAGTTGCATTATACAAGACTATTATTATCCCATCACTGTGATACCAGTGCCAAACCTGGACAATGACGGCACAAGACAAAAGAAAAATAATAATGACCGCAGAAAAGACATATCTACGAAAAATACTCAGAGTGTCATTAAGAGATAGAATTAGAAATGATAACATCAGACAGATAACCAAAATAATACCAGTACTGGAACACATCACAAGACAACAGATCAAGTGCTTTTCACACGCTTCCAGACTACCAACAGACAGCATGCCACAGATGGTCATGATACATAGACATAAAGGTTATAAAGCCAGAGGCAGACCATGTAAAAGATGGATCACAGAAATCAAAGAAGTCACAGGAACAAGCTTATAAACGGCACACAGGAAGGCCATCTCCAGAGAAGTCTTCTAACCCCTGTCGCTGCAAGGCAAATAAAAGATACAGAGTATAGATATATAGTGGTGTTGCTGAATATTTGCTTATCTTATTGTTGCAGATTTGTTTACGTATGGTTTTATTGTTGCCGTATGTACGTATCGTTTTATTGTTGCCGTATGTACGTATCGTTTTATTGTTGACTTATGTACGTATCGTATTGTTGCTGAATTTCTGTTAACGTTGATAAACTGCTAATCAACTTACAGGTCAAGCTTACAATTGTACAATTAACGCGGTAATTTATGATAGATACTGCTACATCTTCATACAAGAGAAGTTAACTTGGCCTGAAGCTGAGGTAATATACTGTGACGTGGCAGTGTAGTAAAGGTATTTTGACTTGAAGCTGAGGTAATATGTTAGTTAGTTAGTCGTTGGATCATCGTCATTGCACTCCGGACAAGTCCATAGGTGCTCAGATCTTTCCTTGAGTGTATCCGCCATTACACGTTGACTGGCAGTCCCAGTACGTTGTTGATTGACCATCATTCTTTTTCGCCCACGAAAACTCTCCTTTCTAGCGACACCACATTTCAAACCAAGTTCCTTTATTCTAATCATGGAACAAGAGTCATCGTCACTTGTACAGTCATTTGTTCGTGAGTTTTCACGTATGGCATTCAAAATGTCTGCCCGATCCATCGCTCCACCAACAGCCGTAGTAGCAGCGTGCGCGGCCAACCTATCTGCTCTTTCATTACCCCGGACTCCCGCGTGTCCCGGCACAAAAATAAAAGTCACTGTACACACAGGAATTATTCACTGCATCCAGCCACTGTTCTCGAACGTACCCCGTCTGAACTTTCACAATCATGTTCATGGAGTCACTGAGGATACAGGCATGCTCGCAGACAGTCTGTGAGCAGACCCATTGCAAAGCTTTGGTCACCGCCAGAATCTCCATTGTCAAGCTGCTTGTCGTCTGAACGAATGCACCACTTTCCTCTCTGATAGTCTCCCCCCACCTTTGATCCGTGAAAGCACAGGAACTCCTGATGTGTCTCTCAACCGACCCATCTGTATATATAACTATATCACCTTCCCTGGAATTCTCACTGATCAGAGCGAGCACCTCCGACTCGACCACTGTCGGACACCATTCTCTGCACTCTCTATTGAGTGTTATTACTCATTCGAAGGCTGTTGGATAATCCGAGGGTGCCAGACTCCATTCGGCACCAGGTAGTACATCCTCCAATCTGCAGACAATCTGTAAAACTTCCTCGGCGCTTCCCATCCACGACTTTCCTCTCTTTAGTCGACTTCCTTTCACTTTGATAATTTCTGGGTGTAGAGGGTGCTCTTTATCAGAGGTGATATTTAGGTACTCACGCGCCCTGCACATTTGTATTCTTTGCTCCGCAGTTTGGCAATCAAGTAGGTATCGCATAGCCCGAACCGACGTATCTCTCGTGCACCCCAAAATTATTCGCATTGCTTCATTTTGGATTCTATCCAATCTTTCTGTTTGAGTTTGACTCAGTGTCAGAATTGCCAGTGCGTACTCTACCACGGCCACCACCAATCCCTGATACAGCAGAAATAGCAGTCTCTGTTCGCATTGAGCAGCAGCCATAACTTTCATCGCCGCAAGACCTTTATAAGCCTTTACAATTATGTGGTCAACATGATCTTTGAAACTCAGACTTCGGTCCAACATGACCTCCAAGTACTTCATTGTGCTGGTTCTCCCGAGGACATCCCCTCTCAAAGTAACCGATGGCGTGGACGTGTTCACTGTGATTGTTTAGGGAAAACCATGTTATTGATGTCTTTGATGGATTAACAAAAGCTCCAGAATTACTGCACCATTCTCCTATGCGATCAAGCTTCCTCTGCAAATTTCTGGCAATTCTTTCTCTATCTCTGCCCTGGCTATATACCAAGATGTCATCAGCATAAGACATGGTTCTCCCTGGTCCTACAATCTGACAGCTTGTAATTTGAACTGTATATATACTGAGGTAATATACTGTGACGTGGCAGTGTAGTAAAGGTATTTTGACTTGAAGCTGAGGTAATATACTTTGACGTTACAGTGTAGTGAAGGTATTTTGATTTGAAGTTGAGGTGATATACTTTGACGTAGTGTATTGAAGGTAAATTGGCTTGAAGCTCAGGTAATATACTTTGACGTGGCAGGGTAGGGAAAGTATCTTGTCCTGAAGATGAGGTTATATACTGTAACGTGGCGGTGCAGAGAAGGGGCCAGACATGTGAACATATATTGTGAAAATATAATGTTACACCGTGACCAAATAATGTTACACCATGAGCAAATAATGTTAAACCGTGAACAAGTAATGTTACACCGTGAACAAATAATGTTACACCATGAACAAATGTTACACCGTGAACACATAATGTTACACCGTGAACAAATAATGTTACACCGTGAACAAATAATGTTACACCGTAAACAAATAATGTTACACCGTGAACACATAATGTTACACCGTAAACAAATAATGTTACACCGTAAACAAATAATGTTACACCGTGAATTGCTATGTGTGTTGCAAGAAACAAAATGTTGCTGAAATGTTCTAACCGAAAAAAATGCGGATATTGCAGAAAAACTGAAAATCATGACAAAATGTGCTGCGTTCTCCGAACAATGATTTTCTAACGCGATTTAGTCTGGGAAATGAGAGCTTACTAATAACTAAGAAGATCTACTTGGATCGTTATAGTCTAGAAATGTATTGGCACTGGTCAAATAGTATATGAGAGCTGCTAATGTGATAAGGCACATCCTGTAAGGAAACATATCGTTGGTATATCCTAGATTTTAGTGTAGAACTGTCACAACGGGTTAAATATTGAATGTTTCTCGTTAGGAAGTTGCAGGGAGGAATTTTGTAGCTGTGTGATGAAGGTCGCATGCTCTTGCTGTCGCCATGTCATGTGCAGGATGAATATTTTGATTTACTTTCCGACAGAAAAACCCAGTCCCTACTGTGGATCGAACCCTCGACCTCACGGATGCGAGACGAATAGTGTAACCTCTCTAGAACATGCTCTAGAACATTTTAAAGAGAAGAAGTATAATAATGTGGATAAATCAGAGTAGTAGATATTTATTTGGTTGAGGAGTTGGGGAGAGAGTTACCTAAGACAAATTGTCATTCTCTCATAGCCATGGCCAAATTTGTTTTCATGAAATTTTAGTGACCCGTAATTTTAGTGACCCATTAAAATCGGTGAGGGTTGCATATGTGGGGGGGGTGGTAGTTTACACATATTTTGTTGGGCTGAATTAATTAAAAATGTGTACTATAGACTATAATTACAAATCAAATAGTACTATAGACAAGGAGTCGGCAACCGTTTGCTAACTGTGTGCCAACTTAAGGTTTCAAATTATTCAGAGTGTCGAAATGAGCGAGGAAACCGCGCTAATCGATTTATAATCAACTTTATACAGGAAATGTGAAGAATCTGCGTGCCATTTGAAGTTGCTTGGCGTGCCAAGTGTGACACGCGTGCCATAGGTTGCCGACTCCTGCTATAGACTATAATTACAGATTAAATGATATCGAGGCTCAATCATTAAAATCTCTGCTTGGCTTGTCACCATCAACAAACTAGACATACTCTACATTCTAGATGTGAGGCGGTCTCCCAGAACTTTTAACATATTAAAACTTGCCCATTCTATCCGAATAAATAACACCAACTTTTCTTTATTTGATTAGATCGCAACATAACCAACACGAATTTATTTTTAAAATTTCTGCTGGGAATTGTAAAGTATGTCGTGCTCTTTGTTTACAGTACAGCTGCGTTATTTGCGCCTTCCGGTCCCAGCACATCTAATTTCGGCATGACACAACACTGACTACAAGTAGCCACAATAGTAAACTAATTCTCAGACATAAGACATGATACGGAATAGACAGCGTGTTATGTGAAATGAATATTGAAATCAGAGACAGAAGATCACGAAATACAGAAAAATACGAAATACAATCACAAGCAGTAATCTATTTACTTCTGTGTCTTTCAATACTCGCTCTTCTGCGTTCATTATAAAAATCCTGTAGTTAACAAGATGCAGTCAGTCAGTTGTCGAAACATCATAATTGCGCCCTGGACACGTTCATATGTGCACTGATGTCTAATTGAGTGTACGTACACATAGGTGCACTGATGTCTACTTGAGTGTACGTACACATAGGTGCACTGATGTCTACTTGAGTGTACGTACACATAGGTGCACTGATGTCTACTTGAGTGTACGTACACATAGGTGCTCTGATGTCTACTTGAGTGTACGTACACATAGGAGCACTGATGTCTACTTGAGTGTACGTACACATAGGTGCACTGATGTCTACTTGAGTGTACGTACACATAGGTGCTCTGATGTCCACTTGAGTGTACGTACACATAGGTGCACTGATGTCTACTTGAGTGTACGTACACATAGGTGCACTGATGTCTACTTGAGTGTACGTACACATAGGTGCACTGATGTCCACTTGAGTGTACGTACACATAGGTGCTCTGATGTCTACTTGAGTGTACGTACACATAGGTGCACTGATGTCTACTTGAGTGTACGTACACATAGGTGCACTGATGTCCACTTGAGTGTACGTACACATAGGTGCTCTGATGTCTACTTGAGTGTACGTACACATAGGTGCTCTGATGTCTACTTGAGTGTACGTACACATAGGTGCTCTGATGTCTACTTGAGTGTACGTACACATAGGTGCTCTGATGTCCACTTGAGTGTACGTACACATAGGTGCTCTGATGTCTACTTGAGTGTACGTACACATAGGTGCTCTGATGTCCACTTGAGTGTACGTACACATAGGTGCTCTGATGTCTACTTGAGTGTACGTACACATAGGTGCTCTGATGTCTACTTGAGTGTACGTACACATAGGTGCTCTGATGTCTACTTGAGTGTACGTACACATAGGTGCTCTGATGTCTACTTGAGTGTACGTACACATAGGTGCTCTGATGTCCACTTGAGTGTACGTACACATAGGTGCTCTGATGTCTACTTGAGTGTACGTACACATAGGTGCTCTGATGTCTACTTGAGTGTACGTACACATAGGTGCTCTGATGTCCACTTGAGTGTACGTACACGATGACTGAGAGTTATAATTCTCTGTTAATTGACAGACATATTCTTCTAAACCAATTTCTTACTTGCTTATTTCTGGCATTTCAAACCAAGTTCCTTCATTTTGGAAACGGAAGAGATATAATCAGCTTCATTAATTTCAGTAGTCCATCTTGATTCTTGTGAGGAGTTCGAAATGTCCGCACTATCCATTGTTCTTCAGCCGGACATAGTAGCAGTGCAAACCAAACGAATGGTTCTCTCGTTGCCTTGATTAATGTGACATAATCCAACAACGACCTCTCGACTACCTCAAGCCAAGTTATCGAGTTTTTAACACAAAGCGTCTTTTTCAACCAGCATAGTGTGATGTAGTTATATTTAGTACATCACCTTCTCATGTGTCATAGTGTGATGTAGTTATATTTAGTACATCACCTTCTCATGTGTCATAGTGTGATGTAGTTATATTTAGTACATCACCTTCTCATGTGTCATAGTGTGATGTAGTTATATTTAGTACATCACCTTCTCATGTGTCATAGTGTGATGTAGTTATATTTAGTACATCACCTTCTCATGTGTCATAGTGTGATGTAGTTATATTTAGTACATCACCTTCTCATGTGTCATAGTGTGATGTAGTTATATTTAGTACATCACCTTCTCATGTGTCATAGTGTGATGTAGTTATATTTAGTACATCACCTTCTCATGTGTCATAGTGTGATGTAGTTATATTTAGTACATCACCTTCTCATGTGTCATAGTGTGATGTAGTTATATTTAGTACATCACCTTCTCATGTGTCATAGTGTGATGTAGTTATATTTAGTACATCACCTTCTCATGTGTCATAGTGTGATGTAGTTATATTTAGTACATCACCTTCTCATGTGTCATAGTGTGATGTAGTTATATTTAGTACATCACCTTCTCATGTGTCATAGTGTGATGTAGTTATATTTAGTACATCACCTTCTCATGTGTCATAGTGTGATGTAGTTATATTTAGTACATCACCTTCTCATGTGTCATAGTGTGATGTAGTTATATTTAGTACATCACCTTCTCATGTGTCATAGTGTGATGTAGTTATATTTAGTACATCACCTTCTCATGTGTCATAGTGTGATGTAGTTATATTTCGTACATCACCTTCTCATGTGTCATAGTGTGATGTAGTTATATTTAGTACATCACCTTCTCATGTGTCATAGTGTGATGTAGTTATATTTAGTACATCACCTTCTCATGTGTCATAGTGTGATGTAGTTATATTTAGTACATCACCTTCTCATGTGTCATAGTGTGATGTAGTTATATTTAGTACATCACCTTCTCATGTGTCATAGTGTGATGTAGTTATATTTAGTACAACACCTTCTCATGTGTCACAGTGTGATGTAGTTATATTTAGTACATCACCTTCTCATGTGTCATAGTTAATGGTAAAGGCTTTCAGTGAGATCTTTAACGAGTCATTGTAACGCTTCTGTTTTGTCCACCTTGAGAGCGCACGCCATTCTTCATCTCACCGTAGAGTATTTTAGGTAGAAGGTGATCTAGCATACGTACAACATGAGACTTGCCCAACAAAATGTGTGTCTGCATCAGAGTAAATACTACTTGCTTGAAATATTAACTCTTTCAATGACAGTGCTATATGGAATCTGATCTTGTCATTTGATGTGCATCTTTCAATGACAGTGCTATGTGGAATCTGATCTTGTCATTTGATGTGCATCTTTCAATGACAGTGCTATGTGGAATCTGATCTTGTCATTTGATGTGCATCTTTCAATGACAGTGCTATATGGAATCTTATCTTGTCATTTGATGTGCATCTTTCAATGACATTGCTATCTGGAATCTGATCTTGTCATTTGATGTGCATCTTTCAATGACAGTGCTATCTGGAATCTGATCTTGTCATTTGATGTGCATCTTTCAATGACAGTGCTATCTGGAATCTGATCTTGTCATTTGATGTGCATCACCTTTCTGAGATAAGTTCTATGGAAATGGTTGCTCCCGTTGTAAATAACATTGAGCGGCCGATTTTTAAGCTGTTCCGCATCACCCTTGAAATATGGATCAGTTACGTGACTACGTACGTGTAAGTGTGTTCTTGTAACCGCCCTTAGTCTCTTCTGAAAGGCTGGCCGTAGCTGTTTGCCACGTCAGGAGTTTCACTCGAGCGTCGAAACAACGTTACCTGAATATCTTAATTATATTATATTAAGACTAATATTATGTGGTGGGAGGGGGGGGAGCTAATAATAACAAGGGAGTCTCACAAGAATTTACACTAATAATATAGAGTGGGGGGGGGGAGTCATAAAAGTGTTTAAGGGGTAGTACATTACGATGTGTGGCAGCCGCCTTCCCTCGCGAATGTCAGGATTACGATGTGTGGCAGCCGCCTTCCCTAGCGAATGTCAGGATTACGATGTGTGGCAGCCGCCTTCCCTCGCGAATGTCAGGATTACGATGTTTGGCAGCCGCCTTCCCTCGCGAATGTCAGGATTACGATGTGTGGCAGCCGCCTTCCCTCGCGAATGTCAGAATTACGATGTGTGGCAGCCGCCTTCCCTAGCGAATGTCAGGATTACGATATGTGGCAGCCGCCTTCCCTAGCGAATGTCAGGATCCTATTTATAAGACGGATGTTGGAAAAGACTAAATTTAGCCTGTCGGCGTATCAAGGGCGATAATTAATATGCTACCAGAACCGAGTGAGAAAGTAATGGAAAACTGCTGTGATGTATTTAAACTAAGAAACTGATGATAATCACGCATATCGAACAGTTTTCGGACATATCAAATGACACAATGTTTTAGAGTGATCAATCATGGAGGGAAATGTTCCAGGAAAGAAAAGAATAGATGGAGACCAAGATTACGCTAGACACATATTTTTCAATATCTTCTGAATATGACACTGGAATAGGCTGAGTAGCCTGCACATAATTGAGAGGCTTACAGAGTGGCAGTTAGAACAGCGTTTTCAAAAAGACAATTCTCATAGATATATTAATCCATCAAGTGAAATGTTGACTGGTGTAGGCGATCATGTTTCTCTACAACTCTCTGTTTCTTGTGTTGTTGATACGTTCAGTTGGTGACATTCTCTCATGTCACAATGACAACTCATCTAACAACTTCTCACTTCGTCTCCCGTTGTATCTTCTCCCCTACATCTTTCCGGTAGTTACTAAATGTTCAAGTTTATTCTTCTCATCAGATAACCTAATTTGTCTTAATAATTTAAGAATAAAAATAACATAATAATTTAATAATAAAAAAAACTTAATAATTTGATTTGTCGTTTTACTTAGTATCTCCGATGATTTTTACATTAGTTTTCTTTGTTATCCATTCAATTGGAACCATTTTTCTCAGTTTTCTTTGTTATCCATTCAATAGCAACGATTCTTCTCAGTTTTCTTTGTTATCCATTCAATAGCAAGCATTCTTCTCAGAAAGCACATCTCAGTAACATACAGATCACATTTAGTTTATTTTGTTTCGTTTACATTCCATGCTTCACATCCCTAAAGAAGAATTGGTTCGATATAACATCACTCTAGCACTCGAATTCGGGCATGTATTGATTGTACTACATTACCTGGAATATTTTTTCATTTATTAAAATGCTGATTTGGTGTGTTCTATACTGATTTTTATCTCATTGTATCACCGAACATCTCAGGTTATAATGATGCATAGATAGATCAGATTAATACTGATTTCAATATTACAATAATGATATTCTACATGAACTGTAAATACTGTCTTTCAGTCAGTGTGTAAAAGTAACAATGGCCATCTAGTGTACATCATGAGCGCTTCTGAGAATAATTGGCTCGTTCAGCAAGTTAAAAATAGGCAACGTAAGTGATGATCAAATATGAACTTATATCTTTGAGATACAAATTTAGTTCCTCATTTACTTAATGTATTTAATTATAAGTGACAGAGATATTGAATGATGAGTGAGAGGGTAGTGAATGATGAGTGACAGATATATTGAATGATGAGTGAGAGGGTAGTGAATGATGAGTGACAGATATATTGAATGATGAGTGAGAGGGTAGTGAATGATGAGTGACAGATATATTGAATGATAAGTGAGAGGGTAGTGAATGATGAGTGACAGATATATTGAATGATAAGTGAGAGGGTAGTGAATGATGAGTGACAGATATATTGAATGATAAGTGAGAGGGTAGTGAATGATGAGTGACAGATATATTGAATGATAAGTGAGAGGGTAGTGAATGATGAGTGACAGATATATTGAATGATAAGTGAGAGGGTAGTGAATGATGAGTGACAGATATATTGAATGATAAGTGAGAGGGTAGTGAATGATGAGTGGCAGATACATTGAATGATAAGTGGCATAAATATGATATAGTTGACGTTCCTCCTACAATCGAAGATGAACATGCCATGAAAAAAAGAACAACAATAAAATGTGGTAAACAAATGGATTAAAATATTTAAAAAAATAATTATCTACCTTGGTTTGTGTAGATGAGTTCATAGATGCACGATGAGTCTAGTTCGTGCCAGGAAAGTTATATTACAGCGCGAGGAGTAGTACAGGGGGTCACATGTATGAGAGTTATATTACAGCGCGTGGAGTAGTACAGAGGTTCACAAGTAGGAGAGTTATATTACAGCGCGTGGAGTAGTACAGGGGGTCACAAGTAGGAGAGTTATATTACAGCGCGCGGAGTAGTACAGGGGGTCACAAGTAGGAGAGCTTTCTGATTTGACTTTCTGCTTCCATCTCTTGTAAATTGCCCTCAGTGTTCTCTCTTTGTCAAATTTAGTGATTCTAGCAGTGATCTGAATATGCCAAGCTGAGCAATCAAGGGCTGTAGTCTTCCCAGTTATAGGATCGACGCTGCTGTGCCGTAGAAAGTTCTTTGAGTGATTATTGAAGTGCTTTTTCTGCCCACCACTTGAACGTTTACCATCGCACAGTTCCTATTAGAATAATATCTTTGGAAGGCGCTTGTCTGGCATACGGACAATGTGGCCAGTCCAACGGAGTTGGGGTCTAGTCAGCAAGGCATGGGTACTTTCATACGGGACTTTTGAAAAAATTCCGTATATGGTACTTCATCCTGCCAACGTACTCCCATGAGGTTTCTTAGGTACGTAAGGTAGAAAGTGTTAAGCTGTCGAGCGTGTCTCGCATAGACAGCCCTGGATGGCGCAACATAAAGCAGTGTTGGTAGAACCTTGCGAGGTAGACGTCCAATTTAGCTTTCAAACTGAGACCACGCCTGATCCAGAAGTTGGCTCGAAGTCTTCCGAATGCCGCACTGGCAATGACGCGAGCAATACGCAGGGCAACATCCTCGTATATTGTCGCAGTTTGCAATAGGGTGCTGCCGAGATATACAAACTTACTGGCAGTATTGAGTTTCTGTATCTTGACTGTGATTACTGGTTCTGTGATGAGGACACATGACGCTGGTTGATACACAACTAATGTCTTCACGCTGCAGATGGTGAGACAGAACGCATACAGGTCAAAGAAAAGAGGCTCATACTGTGGTGCATGTCTTTTATACTGGTAGTAGCGTTGAGCGCACACTCGTCGGCGAACACGAGGTCGCGAACAATGTCTGCATTAGTTGTGGTCTTGACCTTCAATCTGCCAAGACTGAATAGTTCTCCATCAGTTCGATAACGAAAAGAAATTCCTGCACTTTTATTCCGGAAGGCATCATTCAACAAAACAGAGAGCACCATGCTGAAGAGCGTCGTAGCCAGGACGTAACCCTGTTTGACACCGTTAGCTACTGGAAACTGGTTGGAGTGTGTGCAGTCATCTTGCACAAAGGATGTCATACCATCATGGAACTGGCGAACCATGTTGGGGAATTTTTCGGTAAAGTAAAATTTGGCCAAGCAAAGATGTAATGAAAGATAAGTGATATAGATATGGAATGAGTGACAAAAATATTCAATGATGGGTGACATTTGATATTGAAATGATGGGTGACATTTGATATTGAAATGATGGGTGACATTTGATATTGAAATGATGAGTGACCTTTGATATTGAAATGATGGGTGATATAGATATTGATTAATGAGTGACATAGATATAATTAATTATGTGTGGCAGAGATATTGAATGATAAGCGACGCAGATATTGAATTATGAGGCGCATAGATATTGAATGATAGATGACATATCTATTGAATGCTGTGTGGCAGAGATATTGAATTGTGCATGGTAAAGTTATTAAATTATGAGTAGCACAGATATTGAATGATGAGTGACAAATATTGAATTATCAGTTACTAAGATATTGAATGATGAGTGAAATAGATGTTGAATGATGATTGACACAGATGGTGAATGATGAGTGATAAAGCTAATAAATGGTGACTAGCGTAGATATTGAATGATGAGTGGCATACACAATGAAGGAATAGTGACAAATTTATTAAATGAGTGATATATATATTAAATGACATGTAGAATGGATAGTGAATTAAGAGTGACATAGGTATTGAATGATGAGTGATAGAGATATTGAATGATGTGTGGCACAGATAGCTAGTGATTAGTGACATAGATATTGAATAATGTGTGACGTAGATAATGAATGATGGGAGACAAAGAAAGTGAATGATGAGTGACATACATGTTGAATGACAAGAGGCCAAGATATTGAAAGATGAGTCTCACAGATACTGAATGATGAGTGTCCAATATATAGAATGATTAGTGGTATACACACTGAATGATGAGTGTCCAATATATAGAATGATTAGTGGTATACACACTGACTGATGAGTGACAAAGATGGTTAATGTAGAACGGCACAGATATTGAAAGATGTATCTCATAGCGTGATGAGTGGCTACAATATTGAATGATGAGTGGCCAACATATTGTGTAATGAGTGATCAAGATATTGAATAATGAATGACAGAGATTTTGAATGATGAGCGGCGTGGGTATTGAATTTTGAATGGATAGATATTGAATGATGTATGACAGAGGTATCGAACTATGATTGGCATACATATTGAATGATGAGTAGCTCAGATATTAAATTATGAGTGGTCAAGATATTGGATGATGAGAAACCAAGATATTGGATGATGAGAAACCAAGATATTGAATGATGAGAAACCAAGATATTGGATGATCGGTGGCTTAGATATTGAATGATGAGAAACCAAGATATTGGATGATCGGTGGCTTAGATATTGAATGATGAGAAACCAAGATATTGGATGATCGGTGGCTTAGATATTGAATGATGAGAAACCAAGATATTGGATGATCGGTGGCTTAGATATTGAATTATGAGTGAAATATATATTGAATTATGAGTGGCATAGTTATTAAATGATCAACCTTTAAAATCAGAGGCTACCAGTGATACCGGTCAGACCGAAAGGACAGGCGATGGGTGGAATTCTGACACTTGTTAAATACAATATCAGCGCATGTCAACTGGAAGTATATATAGAGGGGGCAAAATACCAGATGCTCCACCTAAAGACAGACAGTACAGAATTCCATCTCCTGAACTACTACTGCCCAAGTGATAGACCATTGGCACTAGACACAATCCCAGAAAAAGAGAAACGTATGGTGTGTAATGACTACAACAGGCACTCTCAGAGCTGGGGCTACGATCATATTGACAAGAGAGATGAGGAACTTGAGAGCTGGCAGGATGAAAATAATCTCATACTTATTAACCAGCGAGCAGACTCACCAACCTTCTACTCGAGAGCATGGCACACCACCTCTACGCCAGACCTGGCATTCCACTCACAAGACCTGAATAGAACATCACACGTGTCGTTGGAAAGTAACTTGGAGGTAGTGACCACAGACCAATATTTCTGGAAATTCACAATGAATTTACCAAGGACAGCAGCACACTCACTAGGTGGAACTATAAGAAGGGCAGACTGGTAAATGTACCAGCATTTAACCAGTGTTCTAGCTAAGGACATGAACTTGGACATCAATAGAGAAGTGAGTGAATTTAATAGATGTATACTACATGCTGCTAGTAAAACCATACCCAGGGGGGGGGGGCACGCAAAAACTACAAACCCTACTGGAATGATAAACTAGGAAAGCTGCAAAACGAGATGGAAACATCTAGACATCATGCTGAGAACAGACCTAGCCAAGAACACCACAACAAATATCAGCAAACAAAGGCTAGATTTCAAAGAGCTAAGTTATAAGCCAGACGGAGCAGCTGAAAAGAAAAAACAGAGTCGCTGAACCTAGAAAGAGATACTAGGAAATTATGGAAACTTGTCAAACAACTAAATGATGAAGGTATAGGGAGAAATACAAGAATCACACTTTATAAAGATAGAAATATTTCAACAGGTAAACATGCAGCTGATTACTGTGCAGATTCCTTTACAGAAGACAATAACATGAAAGTTATCCCAGACAAACAACAAGAGGTTCGAGAGAACCAGCAAAACATTGGACACGGCGAACCTATACCTGAAGTCATGGAGACACCAATCACAATGACAGAACTGGAGCATGCAATATGCAAATGTAAAATGAAAAAGGAGCCGATGGATTGTCCAATGAAATAATTAAAACATGGGAACTGCAGCAAGAGCAAAGCTACTGCAGATCTTTAACACAAGTTGGTCCACAGGTAATTTTCCATAGGCATGGAGGGAAGCAATAATGATATCACTCCTCAAATCAGACAAAGATGGCAGCACAGTCTCAAATTACGAGGATGCTAGGAAAAGTATATCCAGTCTGCAGGGCTGAAAGATTGACACACTCTGATCCACATTCGTGGACACGTGTGGCAGTGACAAGGCAGACAGACTAGAAAAAAAAGAAAGTAAAACATGAAGTGACATGCACACAGTAACAGTCATGTACACAGTAACATTCATGTACACAGTAACAGTCATGTACACAGTAACAGTCATGTACACAGTAACAGTCATGTACACAGTAACAGTCATGTACACAGTAACAGACATGCACACAGTAACAGTCATGTACACAGTAACAGTCATACACACAGTAACAGTCATGTACACAGTAACAGTCATGTACACAGTAACAGTCATGCACACAGTAACAGTCATGTACACAGTAACAGTCATACACACAGTTACAGACATGTACACAGTAACAGTCATGTACACAGTAACAGTCATGCACACAGTAACAGTCATGTACACAGTAACAGTCATGCACACAGTAACAGTCATGTACATAGTAACAGTCATGTACACATTAAAAGTCATGTACACAGTAACATTCATGTACACAGTAACAGTCATGTACACAGTAACAGTCATGTACATAGTAGCAGTCATGTACACAGTAACAGTCATGTATATAGTAACAGTCATGCACATATTAACAGTCATGTACACAGTAACAGTCATGTACACAGTAACAGTCATGTACATAGTAACAGTCATGTACACAGTAACAGTCATGTACACTGTAACAGTCATGTATATAGTAACAGTCATGTACACAGTAACAGTCATGTACACAGTAACAGTCATGCACATAGTAACAGTAATGTACACAGTAACAGTCATGTACACAGTAACAGTCATGTACACAGTAACAGTCATGTACACAGTAACAGTCATGTATATAGTAACAGTCATGCACATAGTAACATTCATGTACATAGTAACAGTCATGTACACAGTAACAGTCATGTACACAGTAACAGTCATGTACACAGTAACAGTCATGTACACAGCAACATTCATGTATATAGTAACAGTCATGTACGCAGTAACAGTCATGTACATTGTAACAGTCATGTACACAGTAACAGTCATGTATATAGTAACAGTCATGCACATAGTAACAGTCATGTACACAGTAACAGTCATTCACATAGTAACAGTCATGTACTCAGTAACAGTCATGTACTCAGTAACAGTCATGTAAACAGTAACAGTCATGTACACAGTAACTGTCATGTACACAGTAACAGTCATGTACAAAGTAACAGTCATGTACACAGCAACATTCATGTATATAGTAACAGTCATGTACGCAGTAACAGTCATGTACATGGTAACAGTTATGTACACAGTAACAGTCATGTATATAGTAACAGTCATGCACATAGTAACAGTCATGTACACAGTAACAGTCATGCACATAGTAACAGTCATGTACTCAGTAACAGACATGTACTCAGTAACAGTCATGTAAACAGTAACAGTCATGTACACAGTAACAGTCATGTACACAGTAACAGTCATGTACACAGTACCAGTCATATACATAGTAACAGTCATGTACACAGTAACAGTCATGTACATAGAAACAGTCATGTACACAGTAACAGTCATGTACACAGGAAAAGTCATGTACACAGAAACAGTCATGTACATAGTAACCGTCATGTACACAGTAACAATCATGTACACAGTAACAGTCATGTATATAGTAACAGTCATGTACACAGTAACAGTCATGTACACAGTAACAGTCATGCACATAGTAACAGTCATGTACACAGTAACAGTCATGTGCACAGTAATAGTCATGTACACAGTAACAGTCATGTACACAGTAACAGTCATGTATATAGTAACAGTCATGTACACAGTAACAGTCATGTACATAGTAACAGTCATGTACATAGTAAAAGTCATGTACACAGTAACATTCATGCACATAGTAACAGTCATGTACACAGTAACAGCCTCGCACATAGTAACAGTCATGCACATAGTAACAGTTATGTACACAGTAACAGTCATGCACATAGTAACAATCATGTACTCAGTAACAGTCATGTAAATAGTAACAGTTATGTACACAGTAACAGTCATGTACATAGTAACAGTCATGTGCATAGTAACAGTCATGTACACAGTAACAGTCATGTACACAGTAATAGTCATGCACACAGTAACAGTCATGTACACAGTAACAGTCATGTACACAGTAACATTCATGTACACAGTAACAGTCATGTACACAGTAACAGCCATGCACACAGTAACAGCCATGCACATAGTAACAGTCATGTACATAGTAACAGTCATGTACACAGTAACAGTCATGTACACAGTAACAGTCATGTACTCAGTAACAGTCATGTACTCAGTAACAGTCATGTAAACAGTAACAGCCGTGTACACAGTAACTGTCATGTACACAGTAACAGTCATGTACACAGTAACAGTCATGTACACAGTAACAGTCATGTATATAGTAACATTCATGTATATAGTAACAGTCATGTACACAGTAACAGTCCTGCACAAAATAACAGTCATGTACACAGTAACAGTCATGTACACAGTAACAGTCATGTACATAGTAACTGTCATGTACATAATAACAGTCATGTATACAGTAACAGTCATTTACACAGTAACAGTCATGTACACAGTAACAGTCATGTATATAGTAACAGTCATGTATATTGTAACAGTCATGTACACAGTAACAGTCATGTACATAGTAACAGTCATGTACACAGTGACAGTCATGTACACAGTAACAGTCATGTACATAGTAACAGTCATGTACATAGTAAGTCATGTACACAGTAACAATCATGTACACAGTAACAGTCATGTACACAGTAACAGTCATTTACACAGTAACAGTCATGTACACAGTAACAGTCATGTACATAGTAACACTCATGTACATAGTAACAGACATGTACATAGTAACAGTCATGTACACAGTAACAGTCATGTACATAGTAACAGTCACGTACACAGTAACAGTTATGTACATTGTAACAGTCATGTACATAGTAACAGTATTGTGCATAGTAACAGTCATGTACATAGTAACAGTCATGTACATAGTAACAGTCATGTACACAGTAACAGTCAAATACACAGTAACAGTCATGTACACACTAACAGTCACGTACACAGTAACAGTCATGTACACAGTAACAGTCATGTACACAGTAACAGTCATGCACACAGTAACTGTCATGTACACAGTAACAGTCATGTACATAGTAACAGTCATGTACATAGTAACAGTCATGTATATAATAACAGTCATGTATATAGTAACAGTCCTGCAAAAAATAACAGTCATGTACACAGTAACAGTCATGTAAACAGTAACAGTCATGTAAATAGTAACAGTCATGTACACAGTAACAGTCATGTACACAGTAACAGTCATGTACATAGTAACAGTCATGTACACAGTAACAGTTATGTACACAGTAAAAGTCATGTACACAGTCACAGTCATGTACATAGTATTAGTCATGTACACAGTAACAGTCATGCACATAGTAACAGTCATGTACACAGTAACAGTCATGTACACAGTAACAGTCATGTACACAGTAACATTCATGTACACAGTAACAGTCATTTACACAGTAACAGTCATGTACACAGTAACAGTCATGTACATAGTAACAGTCATGTACACAGTAACAGTCATGCACACAGTAACAGCCATGCGCATAGTAACAGCCATGCACACAGTATCAGCCATGCACACAGTAACAGCCATGCACACAGTAACAGTCATGTAAATAGTAACAGTCATGCACATAGTAACAGTCATGAACACAGTAACAGTCATGTACACAGTAACAGTCGTGTACACATTAACAGTCATATACACAGTAACAGTCATGTACACAGTAACAGTCATGTACAAAGTAACAGTCATGTACACAGCAACATTCATGTATATAGTAACAGTCATGTACGCAGTAACAGTTATGTACACAGTAACAGTCATGTACGCAGTAACAGTCATGTACACAGCAACATTCATGTATATAGTAACAGTCATGTACATAGTAACAGTTATGTACACAGTAACAGTCATGTACATAGTAACAGTCATGCACATAGTAACAGTCATGTACACAGTAACAGTCATGCACATAGTAACAGTCATGTACTCAGTAACAGTCATGTACTCAGTAACAGTCATGTAAACAGTAACAGTCATGTACACAGTAACAGTCATGTACACAGTAACAGTCATGTACACAGTAACAGTCATGTACATAGTAACGGTCATGTACATAGTAACAGTCATGTACACACTAACAGTCATGTACATAGTAACTGTCATGTACATAATAACAGTCATGTATACAGTAACAGTCATTTACACAGTAACAGTCATGTACACAGTAACAGTCATGTATATAGTAACAGTCATGTATATTGTAACAGTCATGTACACAGTAACAGTCATGTACATAGTAACAGTCATGTACACAGTAACAGTCATGTACACAGTAACAGTCATGTACACAGTAACAGTCATGTACACAGTAACCGTCATGTACACAGTAACAATCATGAACACAGTAACAGTCATGTATATAGTGACAGTCATGTACACAGTTACAGTCATGTACACAGTAACAGTCATGCACATAGTAACAGTCATGTACACAGTAACAGTCATGTACACAGTAACAGTCATGTACACAGTAACAGTCATGTACACAGTAACAGTCATGTATATAGTAACAGTCATGTACACAGTAACAGTTATGTACACAGTAACAGTCATGTACACAGTAACAGTCATGTACATAGTAAAAGTCATGTACACAGTAACATTCATGCACATAGTAACAGTCATGTACACAGTAACAGCCTCGCACATAGTAACAGTCATGCACATAGTAACAGTCATGTACACAGTAACAGTCATGCACATAGTAACAGTCATGTACTCAGTAACAGTCATGTACACAGTAACATTCATGCACATAGTAACAGTCATGTACACAGTAACAGCCTCGCACATAGTAAAAGTCATGCACATAGTAAGTCATGTACACAGTAACAGCCTCGCACATAGTAACAGTCATGTACTCAGTAACAGTCATGTACAAAGTAACAGTGATGTACACAGTAACAGTCATGTACACAGTAACAGTCATGTACACAGTAACAGTCATGTACACAGTAACAGCCATGCACACAGTAACAGCCATACACATAGTAACTGTTATGTACACAGTAACAGTCATGTACACAGTAACAGTCATGTACACAGTAACAGTCATGTACACAGTAACAGTCATGTACACAGTAACAGTCATGAACATAGTAACAGTCATGAACATAGTAACAGTCATGTACACAGTAATAGTCATGTACACAGTAACAGTCATGTACACAGTAACAGTCATATACACAGTAACATTCATACACATAGTAACAGTCATGTACACAGTAACAGTCATATACATAGTAACAGTCATGTACACAGTAACAGTCATGTAAATAGAAACAGTCATGTACACAGTAACATTCATGCACATAGTAACAGTCATGTACACAGTAACAGCCTCGCACATAGTAACAGTCATGCACATAGTAACAGTTATGTACACAGTAACAGTCATGCACATAGTAACAATCATGTACTCAGTAACAGTCATGTACATAGTAACAGTTATGTACACAGTAACAGTCATGTACATAGTAACAGTCATGTGCATAGTAACAGTCATGTACACAGTAACAGTCATGTACACAGTAATAGTCATGCACACAGTAACAGTCATGTACACAGTAACAGTCATGTACACAGTAACATTCATGTACACAGTAACAGTCATGTACACAGTAACAGCCATGCACACAGTAACAGTCATGCACATAGTAACAGTCATGTACATAGTAACAGTCATGTACACAGTAACAGTCATGTACACAGTAACAGTCATGTACTCAGTAACAGTCATGTACTCAGTAACAGTCATGTAAACAGTAACAGTCGTGTACACAGTAACTGTCATGTACACAGTAACAGTCATGTACACAGTAACAGTCATGTACACAGTAACAGTTATGTATATAGTAACATTCATGTATATAGTAACAGTCATGTACACAGTAACAGTCCTGCACAAAATAACAGTCATGTACACAGTAACAGTCATGTACACAGTAACAGTCATGTACATAGTAACTGTCATGTACATAATAACAGTCATGTATACAGTAACAGTCATTTACACAGTAACAGTCATGTACACAGTAACAGTCATGTATATAGTAACAGTCATGTATATTGTAACAGTCATGTACACAGTAACAGTCATGTACATAGTAACAGTCATGTACACAGTGACAGTCATGTACACAGTAACAGTCATGTACATAGTAACAGTCATGTACATAGTAAGTCATGTACACAGTAACAATCATGTACACAGTAACAGTCATGTACACAGTAACAGTCATTTACACAGTAACAGTCATGTACACAGTAACAGTCATGTACATAGTAACACTCATGTACATAGTAACAGACATGTACATAGTAACAGTCATGTACACAGTAACAGTCATGTACATAGTAACAGTCACGTACACAGTAACAGTTATGTACATTGTAACAGTCATGTACATAGTAACAGTATTGTGCATAGTAACAGTCATGTACATAGTAACAGTCATGTACATAGTAACAGTCATGTACACAGTAACAGTCAAATACACAGTAACAGTCATGTACACACTAACAGTCACGTACACAGTAACAGTCATGTACACAGTAACAGTCATGTACACAGTAACAGTCATGCACACAGTAACTGTCATGTACACAGTAACAGTCATGTACATAGTAACAGTCATGTACATAGTAACAGTCATGTATATAATAACAGTCATGTATATAGTAACAGTCCTGCAAAAAATAACAGTCATGTACACAGTAACAGTCATGTAAACAGTAACAGTCATGTACATAGTAACAGTCATGTACACAGTAACAGTCATGTACACAGTAACAGTCATGTACATAGTAACAGTCATGTACACAGTAACAGTTATGTACACAGTAAAAGTCATGTACACAGTCACAGTCATGTACATAGTATTAGTCATGTACACAGTAACAGTCATGCACATAGTAACAGTCATGTACACAGTAACAGACATGTACACAGTAACAGTCATGTACACAGTAACATTCATGTACACAGTAACAGTCATTTACACAGTAACAGTCATGTACACAGTAACAGTCATGTACATAGTAACAGTCATGTACACAGTAACAGTCATGCACACAGTAACAGCCATGCACATAGTAACAGCCATGCACACAGTATCAGCCATGCACACAGTAACAGCCATGCACACAGTAACAGTCATGTAAATAGTAACAGTCATGCACATAGTAACAGTCATGAACACAGTAACAGTCATGTACACAGTAACAGTCGTGTACACATTAACAGTCATATACACAGTAACAGTCATGTACACAGTAACAGTCATGTACAAAGTAACAGTCATGTACACAGCAACATTCATGTATATAGTAACAGTCATGTACGCAGTAACAGTTATGTACACAGTAACAGTCATGTACGCAGTAACAGTCATGTACACAGCAACATTCATGTATATAGTAACAGTCATGTACATAGTAACAGTTATGTACACAGTAACAGTCATGTATATAGTAACAGTCATGCACATAGTAACAGTCATGTACACAGTAACAGTCATGCACATAGTAACAGTCATGTACTCAGTAACAGTCATGTACTCAGTAACAGTCATGTAAACAGTAACAGTCATGTACACAGTAACAGTCATGTACACAGTAACAGTCATGTACACAGTAACAGTCATGTACATAGTAACGGTCATGTACATAGTAACAGTCATGTACACAGTAACAGTCATGTACATAGTAACTGTCATGTACATAATAACAGTCATGTATACAGTAACAGTCATTTACACAGTAACAGTCATGTACACAGTAACAGTCATGTATATAGTAACAGTCATGTATATTGTAACAGTCATGTACACAGTAACAGTCATGTACATAGTAACAGTCATGTACACAGTAACAGTCATGTACACAGTAACAGTCATGTACACAGTAACAGTCATGTACACAGTAACCGTCATGTACACAGTAACAATCATGAACACAGTAACAGTCATGTATATAGTGACAGTCATGTACACAGTTACAGTCATGTACACAGTAACAGTCATGCACATAGTAACAGTCATGTACACAGTAACAGTCATGTACACAGTAACAGTCATGTACACAGTAACAGTCATGTACACAGTAACAGTCATGTATATAGTAACAGTCATGTACACAGTAACAGTTATGTACACAGTAACAGTCATGTACACAGTAACAGTCATGTACATAGTAAAAGTCATGTACACAGTAACATTCATGCACATAGTAACAGTCATGTACACAGTAACAGCCTCGCACATAGTAACAGTCATGCACATAGTAACAGTCATGTACACAGTAACAGTCATGCACATAGTAACAGTCATGTACTCAGTAACAGTCATGTACACAGTAACATTCATGCACATAGTAACAGTCATGTACACAGTAACAGCCTCGCACATAGTAAAAGTCATGCACATAGTAAGTCATGTACACAGTAACAGCCTCGCACATAGTAACAGTCATGTACTCAGTAACAGTCATGTACAAAGTAACAGTGATGTACACAGTAACAGTCATGTACACAGTAACAGTCATGTACACAGTAACAGTCATGTACACAGTAACAGCCATGCACACAGTAACAGCCATACACATAGTAACTGTTATGTACACAGTAACAGTCATGTACACAGTAACAGTCATGAACATAGTAACAGTCATGAACATAGTAACAGTCATGTACACAGTAATAGTCATGTACACAGTAACAGTCATGTACACAGTAACAGTCATATACACAGTAACATTCATACACATAGTAACAGTCATGTACACAGTAACAGTCATATACATAGTAACAGTCATGTACACAGTAACAGTCATGTAAATAGAAACAGTCATGTACACAGTAACATTCATGCACATAGTAACAGTCATGTACACAGTAACAGCCTCGCACATAGTAACAGTCATGCACATAGTAACAGTTATGTACACAGTAACAGTCATGCACATAGTAACAATCATGTACTCAGTAACAGTCATGTACATAGTAACAGTTATGTACACAGTAACAGTCATGTACATAGTAACAGTCATGTGCATAGTAACAGTCATGTACACAGTAACAGTCATGTACACAGTAATAGTCATGCACACAGTAACAGTCATGTACACAGTAACAGTCATGTACACAGTAACATTCATGTACACAGTAACAGTCATGTACACAGTAACAGCCATGCACACAGTAACAGCCATGCACATAGTAACAGTCATGTACATAGTAACAGTCATGTACACAGTAACAGTCATGTACACAGTAACAGTCATGTACTCAGTAACAGTCATGTACTCAGTAACAGTCATGTAAACAGTAACAGTCGTGTACACAGTAACTGTCATGTACACAGTAACAGTCATGTACACAGTAACAGTCATGTACACAGTAACAGTCATGTATATAGTAACATTCATGTATATAGTAACAGTCATGTACACAGTAACAGTCCTGCACAAAATAACAGTCATGTACACAGTAACAGTCATGTACACAGTAACAGTCATGTACATAGTAACTGTCATGTACATAATAACAGTCATGTATACAGTAACAGTCATTTACACAGTAACAGTCATGTACACAGTAACAGTCATGTATATAGTAACAGTCATGTATATTGTAACAGTCATGTACACAGTAACAGTCATGTACATAGTAACAGTCATGTACACAGTGACAGTCATGTACACAGTAACAGTCATGTACATAGTAACAGTCATGTACATAGTAAGTCATGTACACAGTAACAATCATGTACACAGTAACAGTCATGTACACAGTAACAGTCATTTACACAGTAACAGTCATGTACACAGTAACAGTCATGTACATAGTAACACTCATGTACATAGTAACAGACATGTACATAGTAACAGTCATGTACACAGTAACAGTCATGTACATAGTAACAGTCACGTACACAGTAACAGTTATGTACATTGTAACAGTCATGTACATAGTAACAGTATTGTGCATAGTAACAGTCATGTACATAGTAACAGTCATGTACATAGTAACAGTCATGTACACAGTAACAGTCAAATACACAGTAACAGTCATGTACACACTAACAGTCACGTACACAGTAACAGTCATGTACACAGTAACAGTCATGTACACAGTAACAGTCATGCACATAGTAACTGTCATGTACACAGTAACAGTCATGTACATAGTAACAGTCATGTACATAGTAACAGTCATGTATATAATAACAGTCATGTATATAGTAACAGTCCTGCAAAAAATAACAGTCATGTACACAGTAACAGTCATGTAAACAGTAACAGTCATGTACATAGTAACAGTCATGTACACAGTAACAGTCATGTACACAGTAACAGTCATGTACATAGTAACAGTCATGTACACAGTAACAGTTATGTACACAGTAAAAGTCATGTACACAGTCACAGTCATGTACATAGTATTAGTCATGTACACAGTAACAGTCATGCACATAGTAACAGTCATGTACACAGTAACAGACATGTACACAGTAACAGTCATGTACACAGTAACATTCATGTACACAGTAACAGTCATTTACACAGTAACAGTCATGTACACAGTAACAGTCATGTACATAGTAACAGTCATGTACACAGTAACAGTCATGCACACAGTAACAGCCATGCACATAGTAACAGCCATGCACACAGTATCAGCCATGCACACAGTAACAGCCATGCACACAGTAACAGTCATGTAAATAGTAACAGTCATGCACATAGTAACAGTCATGAACACAGTAACAGTCATGTACACAGTAACAGTCGTGTACACATTAACAGTCATATACACAGTAACAGTCATGTACACAGTAACAGTCATGTACAAAGTAACAGTCATGTACACAGCAACATTCATGTATATAGTAACAGTCATGTACGCAGTAACAGTTATGTACACAGTAACAGTCATGTACGCAGTAACAGTCATGTACACAGCAACATTCATGTATATAGTAACAGTCATGTACATAGTAACAGTTATGTACACAGTAACAGTCATGTATATAGTAACAGTCATGCACATAGTAACAGTCATGTACACAGTAACAGTCATGCACATAGTAACAGTCATGTACTCAGTAACAGTCATGTACTCAGTAACAGTCATGTAAACAGTAACAGTCATGTACACAGTAACAGTCATGTACACAGTAACAGTCATGTACACAGTAACAGTCATGTACATAGTAACGGTCATGTACATAGTAACAGTCATGTACACAGTAACAGTCATGTACATAGTAACTGTCATGTACATAATAACAGTCATGTATACAGTAACAGTCATTTACACAGTAACAGTCATGTACACAGTAACAGTCATGTATATAGTAACAGTCATGTATATTGTAACAGTCATGTACACAGTAACAGTCATGTACATAGTAACAGTCATGTACACAGTAACAGTCATGTACACAGTAACAGTCATGTACACAGTAACAGTCATGTACACAGTAACCGTCATGTACACAGTAACAATCATGAACACAGTAACAGTCATGTATATAGTGACAGTCATGTACACAGTTACAGTCATGTACACAGTAACAGTCATGCACATAGTAACAGTCATGTACACAGTAACAGTCATGTACACAGTAACAGTCATGTACACAGTAACAGTCATGTATATAGTAACAGTCATGTACACAGTAACAGTTATGTACACAGTAACAGTCATGTACACAGTAACAGTCATGTACATAGTAAAAGTCATGTACACAGTAACATTCATGCACATAGTAACAGTCATGTACACAGTAACAGCCTCGCACATAGTAACAGTCATGCACATAGTAACAGTCATGTACACAGTAACAGTCATGCACATAGTAACAGTCATGTACTCAGTAACAGTCATGTACACAGTAACATTCATGCACATAGTAACAGTCATGTACACAGTAACAGCCTCGCACATAGTAAAAGTCATGCACATAGTAAGTCATGTACACAGTAACAGCCTCGCACATAGTAACAGTCATGTACTCAGTAACAGTCATGTACAAAGTAACAGTGATGTACACAGTAACAGTCATGTACACAGTAACAGTCATGTACACAGTAACAGTCATGTACACAGTAACAGCCATGCACACAGTAACAGCCATACACATAGTAACTGTTATGTACACAGTAACAGTCATGTACACAGTAACAGTCATGTACACAGTAACAGTCATGAACATAGTAACAGTCATGAACATAGTAACAGTCATGTACACAGTAATAGTCATGTACACAGTAACAGTCATGTACACAGTAACAGTCATATACACAGTAACATTCATACACATAGTAACAGTCATGTACACAGTAACAGTCATATACATAGTAACAGTCATGTACACAGTAACAGTCATGTAAATAGAAACAGTCATGTACACAGTAACAGTCATGTATATAGTAACAGTCATGCACATAGTAACAGTCATGTACACAGTGACAGTCATGTACACAGTAACAGTAATGTACATAGTAACAGTCATGTACATAGGTACAGTCATGTACACAGTAACAATCATGTACACAGTAACAGTCATGTACACAGAAACAGTCATGTACATAGTAAATGTCATGTACATAGTAACAGACATGTACATAGTAACAGTCATGTACACAGTAACAGTCATGTACACAGTAACAGTCATATACACAGTAACAGTCATACACATAGTAACAGTCATGTACACAGTAACAGTCATGTACACAGTAACATTCATGTACACAGTAACAGTCATGTACACAGTAACAGCCATGCACACAGTAACAGCCATGCACATAGTAACAGTCATGTACATAGTAACAGTCATGTACACAGTAACAGTCATGTACACAGTAACAGTCATGTACTCAGTAACAGTCATGTACTCAGTAACAGTCATGTAAACAGTAACAGTCGTGTACACAGTAACAGTCATGTACACAGTAACAGTCATGTACACAGTAACAGTCATGTATATAGTAACATTCATGTATATAGTAACAGTCATGTACACAGTAACAGTCCTGCACAAAATAACAGTCATGTACACAGTAACAGTCATGTACACAGTAACAGTCATGTACATAGTAACTGTCATGTACATAATAACAGTCATGTATACAGTAACAGTCATTTACACAGTAACAGTCATGTACACAGTAACAGTCATGTATATAGTAACAGTCATGTATATTGTAGCAGTCATGTACACAGTAACAGTCATGTACATAGTAACAGTCATGTACACAGTGACAGTCATGTACACAGTAACAGTCATGTACATAGTAACAGTCATGTACATAGTAAGTCATGTACACAGTAACAATCATGTACACAGTAACAGTCATGTACACAGTAACAGTCATTTACACAGTAACAGTCATGTACACAGTAACAGTCATGTACATAGTAACACTCATGTACATAGTAACAGACATGTACATAGTAACAGTCATGTACACAGTAACAGTCATGTACACAGTAACAGTCAAATACACAGTAACAGTCATGTACACACTAACAGTCACGTACACAGTAACAGTCATGTACACAGTAACAGTCATGTACACAGTAACAGTCATGCACACAGTAACTGTCATGTACACAGTAACAGTCATGTACATAGTAACAGTCATGCACATAGTAACAGTCATGTATATAATAACAGTCATGTATATAGTAACAGTCCTGCAAAAAATAACAGTCATGTACACAGTAACAGTCATGTAAACAGTAACAGTCATGTACATAGTAACAGTCATGTACACAGTAACAGTCATGTACACAGTAACAGTCATGTACATAGTAACAGTCATGTACACAGTAACAGTTATGTACACAGTAAAAGTCATGTACACAGTCACAGTCATGTACATAGTATTAGTCATGTACACAGTAACAGTCATGCACATAGTAACAGTCATGTACACAGTAACAGTCATGTACACAGTAACAGTCATGTACACAGTAACATTCTTGTACACAGTAACAGTCATTTACACAGTAACAGTCATGTACACAGTAACATTCATGTATATAGTAACAGTCATGTACATAGTAACAGTTATGTACACAGTAACAGTCATGTATATAGTAACAGTCATGCACATAGTAACAGTCATGTACACAGTAACAGTCATGCACATAGTAACAGTCATGTACTCAGTAACAGTCATGTACTCAGTAACAGTCATGTAAACAGTAACAGTCATGTACACAGTAACAGTCATGTACACAGTAACAGTCATGTACACAGTAACAGTCATGTACATAGTAACGGTCATGTACATAGTAACAGTCATGTACACAGTAACAGTCATGTACATAGTAACTGTCATGTACATAATAACAGTCATGTATACAGTAACAGTCATTTACACAGTAACAGTCATGTACACAGTAACAGTCATGTATATAGTAACAGTCATGTATATTGTAACAGTCATGTACACAGTAACAGTCATGTACATAGTAACAGTCATGTACACAGTAACAGTCATGTACACAGTAACAGTCATGTAAACAGTAACAGTCATGTACACAGTAACCGTCATGTACACAGTAACAATCATGAACACAGTAACAGTCATGTATATAGTGACAGTCATGTACACAGTTACAGTCATGTACACAGTAACAGTCATGCACATAGTAACAGTCATGTACACAGTAACAGTCATGTACACAGTAACAGTCATGTACACAGTAACAGTCATGTACACAGTAACAGTCATGTATATAGTAACAGTCATGTACACAGTAACAGTTATGTACACAGTAACAGTCATGTACACAGTAACAGTCATGTACATAGTAAAAGTCATGTACACAGTAACATTCATGCACATAGTAACAGTCATGTACACAGTAACAGCCTCGCACATAGTAACAGTCATGCACATAGTAACAGTCATGTACACAGTAACAGTCATGCACATAGTAACAGTCATGTACTCAGTAACAGTCATGTACACAGTAACATTCATGCACATAGTAACAGTCATGTACACAGTAACAGCCTCGCACATAGTAAAAGTCATGCACATAGTAAGTCATGTACACAGTAACAGCCTCGCACATAGTAACAGTCATGTACTCAGTAACAGTCATGTACAAAGTAACAGTGATGTACACAGTAACAGTCATGTACACAGTAACAGTCATGTACACAGTAACAGTCATGTACACAGTAACAGCCATGCACACAGTAACAGCCATACACATAGTAACTGTTATGTACACAGTAACAGTCATGTACACAGTAACAGTCATGTACACAGTAACAGTCATGAACATAGTAACAGTCATGAACATAGTAACAGTCATGTACACAGTAATAGTCATGTACACAGTAACAGTCATGTACACGGTAACAGTCATATATACAGTAACATTCATACACATAGTAACAGTCATGTACACAGTAACAGTCATATACATAGTAACAGTCATGTACACAGTAACAGTCATGTAAATAGAAACAGTCATGTACACAGTAACAGTCATGTATATAGTAACAGTCATGCACATAGTAACAGTCATGTACACAGTGACAGTCATGTACACAGTAACAGTAATGTACATAGTAACAGTCATGTACATAGGTACAGTCATGTACACAGTAACAATCATGTACACAGTAACAGTCATGTACACAGAAACAGTCATGTACATAGTAAATGTCATGTACATAGTAACAGACATGTACATAGTAACAGTCATGTACACAGTAACAGTCATGTACACAGTAACAGTCATATACACAGTAACAGTCATACACATAGTAACAGTCATGTACACAGTAACAGTCATATACATAGTAACAGTCATGTACACAGTAACAGTCATGTACATAGAAACAGTCATGTACACAGTAACAGTCATGTACATAGTAACACTCATGTACATAGTAACAGACATGTACATAGTAACAGTCATGTACACAGTAACAGTCATGTACATAGTAACAGTCATGTACACAGTAACAGTCATGTACATAGTAACAGTCATGTACATAGTAACAGTATTGTGCATAGTAACAGTCATGTACATAGTAACAGTCATGTACATAGTAACAGTCAAATACACAGTAACAGTCATGTACACACTAATGGTCACGTACACAGTAACAGTCATGTACACAGTAACAGTCATGTACACAGTAACAGTCATGCACACAGTAACTGTCATGTACACAGTAACAGTCATGTACATAGTATTAGTCATGTACACATTAACAGTCATGTACATAGTAACAGTCATGTACATAGTAACAGTCATGTACATAGTAACAGTCATGTATATAGTAACAGTCATGTATATAGTAACAGTCCGGCAAAAAAAAACAGTCATGTACACAGTAACAGTCATGTACACAGTAACAGTCATGTACACAGTAACAGTCATGTACACAGTAACAGTCATGTACATAGTAACAGTCATGTACACAGTAACAGTCATGCACACAGTAACAGCCATGCACATAGTAACAGCCATGCACACAGTATCAGTCATGTACACAGTAACAGTCATGTACACAGTAACAGGCATGTACACAGTAACAGGCATGTACACAGTAACAGTCACGTACACAGTAACAGTCATGTACACAGTAACAGTCATGTATACAGTAACAGTCATGTACACAGTAACAGTCATGTACACAGTAACAGTCATGTACACAGTAACAGTCATGTATATAGTAACATTCATGTACACAGTAACAGTCATGTACACAGTAACAGTCATGTACATAGTAACAGTCATGTACACAGTAACAGTCATGTATATAGTAACAGTCATGCACATAGTAACAGTCATGTACACAGTAACAGTCATGTACACAGTAACAGTCATGTACACAGTAACAGTCATGTACACAGTAACAGTCATGTATATAGTAACAGTCATGCACATAGTAACAGTCATGTACACAGTAACAGTCATGTATATAGTAACAGTCATGCACATAGTAACATTCATGTACATAGTAACAGTCATGTACACAGTAACAGTCATGTACACAGTAACAGTCATGTACACAGTAACAGTCAGGTACACAGCAACAGTCATGTACACAGCAATATTCATGTATATAGTAACAGTCATGTACGCAGTAACAGTCATGTACATAGTAACAGTCATGTACACAGTAACAGTCATGTATATAGTAACATTCCTGCACAAAATAACAGTCATGTACACTAAACAGTCATGTACACAGTAACAGTCATGTACATAGTAACTGTCATGTACGTAATAACAGTCATGTATACAGTAACAGTCATTTACACAGTAACAGTCATGGACACAGTAACAGTCATGTATATAGTAACAGTCATGTATATTGTAACAGTCATGTAGACAGTAACAGTCATGTACATAGTAACAGTCATGTACACAGTATCAGTTATGTAAACAGGAACAGTCATGTACACAGAAACAGTCATGTACATAGTAACCGTCATGTACACAGTAACAATCATGTACACAGTAACAGTCATGTATATAGTAACAGTCATGTACACAATAACAGTCATGTACACAGTAACAGTCATGCACATAGTAACAGTCATGTACACAGTAACAGTCATGTACACAGTAACATTCATGTACACAGTAACATTCATGTACACAGTAACAGCCATGCACACAGTAACAGCCATACACACAGTAACAGACATGCACATAGTAACAGTCATGTACATAGTAACAGTGATGCACACAGTAACAGTCATGTACACAGTTACAGTCATGTACACAATAACAGTCATGTACACAGTAACAGTCATGTACACAGTAACAGTCATGTACATAGTAAAAGTCATGTACACAATAACATTCATGCACATAGTAACAGTCATGTACACAGTAACAGCCTCGCACATAGTAAGTCATGCACATAGTAACACTCATGTACACAGTAACAGTCATGTATATAGTAACAGTCATGTACACAGTAACAGTCATGTATATAGTAACAGTCATGTACATAGTAACAGTCATGTACATAGTAACAGTCATGTACACAGTAACAGTCATGTACACAGTAACAGTCATGTATATAGTAACAGTCATGTACACAGTAACAGTCATGTATATAGTACAGTCATGTACATAGTAACAGTCATGTACATAGTATCAGTCATGTATATAGAACATTCATGTACATAGTAACAGTCATGTACACAGTAACAGTCATGTATATAGTAACATTCCTGTACATAGTAAGTCATGTACATAGTAACAGTCATGTACATAGTAACAGTCATGTACACAGTAACAGTCATGTACATAGTAACAGTCATGTATATAGTAACAGTCATGTATATAGTAACAGTCATGTATATAGTAACAGTCATGTACACAGTAACAGTCATGTACACAGTAACAGTCATGTACACAGTAACAGTCATGTACACAGTAACAGTCATGTATATAGTAACAGTCATGTACACAGTAACAGTCATGTATATAGTACAGTCATGTACACAGTAACAGTCATGTACACAGTAACAGTCATGTACACAGTTAAAATGTTCAAATCTGTGGAAATATTGACTTTAAATGAATAGATTGGAGATGGAAACAATTATGTAAGAAATCTACAAATATATGGATAGGCAATATAAAAAACAACAACTATTTTGTACATAAACAATATAAAAATAGTTATCACAGTTTATCTAATTCTTGTTGTTTCAAATATTGTTTTTCTAGTTGGCAGCACCTGGATTGGCGCCAGTGACATGCTTCGGGAAGGTTACTGGTATTGGTCAACAGGGCAAAAATTGGAATCTTTTAATAACATGCAGAAAAATCAACCTGATAATAGTTATGGAAGTAAGAAGAAATAATATAGAAACTAAATAAACACACACAATATTAGACGTAGGGTGTCCTAATATAATATAGATGGAATCATGTATGTGGATGAAAAGGGCGTGCTTCGCCATAATTAAGATTTAATCCATAACTTGAAATTTAAAAAAACAACGATTTCACAAAGTAGCAGATATTTGCACACAAGAACACATTCTCACAATGTTGTGTGCGCATGCGTTATGATTGCAGGTTGTCAGCGCATATCAGACAAGTCCATAGGTGCTCCGATCTCTGTATGGAGAAATCTATCAGAGTGTAGCGGCTGACAGTTCCAGTTCTATGCTGATGTATCAGTCTTCGTATATCTGATTATGTTTCTCTTTATATGTTTCTCTTTATATGTTTCTCTTTATATGTTGTTCCGATCTCGACACATGTATATACACAGAGAATAAGGGAGCTTGGTTTGAAATGTGGTTTAGCTAGAAAGAAGCGGTTTCGTGGGCGAGAAAGAATGTTGTTCAATCAAAGGCGTACTGGAACCGCCAGTTAACGTGTAATGGCGGATACACTCAAGAAGCGATCTGAGCAAATATGGACTTGTCCGGAGTGTAGTGACGACGATCCAACGGCAAACGAACACATATCACGCTTAGTCATGGGAGCGACCATGATTCACAGATTTGAAAATCTTCTGAGCTAAAATATCTTTTAACAAATTAACTTGTCTTATCGATCCATTGATTATGGTCATGATCCATATATCGACTCTGTGGTCATGCTCGCCAGTGTGTCGGCTCGCTGATTTCCCTCAACCTCCGCATATGGTACAAATGTAAAGATAATCATTCTGGTTGTGCACACTATACAATTATAAGAGAATTCAATAAAAAATATTGACAGATAAAAGATACGAAAAACGTTGGCGACTCCCGAATGTAGGAGTTTGTGTCACGAATTTATAATGCCAAATGGCGATGTTCTACACCATTTAACTAATACGGATATTATGTTATATGTTTGTTGTTACTGAGGATATTTCAATACCTGTACGGGATGTTTGTTGTTGTTGTAATAGTCCTTGTCTCGATTGGTCCGTTCGGGTGACTTCGTGTTCACGGTTTGAATGGCTTGACGAAATCGCATCTTTTATTGGAGATGCGGTTAGTCAAGTGCGGAAGAACGCGTGTGCAATTGTTGCTAGGCGATTTGGTGCCGTTGAACGGACTGGTTCAATTCCCTTTAGTCTCATGATGTTCTACACCGAGCTTCAGATTGGGCTTTCACTCGTTTGTTTCCTGGATGCGAGTAAACGAGTAGCAAATAATAGCAACACTGTTTAGCTTTCACTCGTTTGTTTCCTGGACGCGAGTAAACGAGTAGCAAATAATAGCAACACTGTTTAGCTTTCACTCGTTTGTTTCCTGGACGCGAGTAAACGAGTAGCAAATAATAGCAACACTGTTTAGCTTTCACTCGTTTGTTTCCTGGACGCGAGTAAACGAGTAGCAAATAATAGCAACACTGTTTAGCTTTCATGTAACAAGAGATGACTACAAATTTCATGGAGAAAATTGGTTGTTCAATACCAGATAGGGTCAAAATTACCCAGAAGTCATACTGAAGTCGGATGTGTCACACCGAAATGCGCAGATATTACAGAAAAGCTAGAAACCATAAAACAGCGTATTCCGTTATCTGTACTACATCCTGCTAATCTATGGGAGTTTGAGAACAAATGCAAAAGAAGAAGATGTGTATTTCTCTGGCATTCATATTAAAGCGAAAGTTTGGTAGAGCTTTATCAAGTTGATCGTGATTGTTTGGTTCAGTGTAGCAGCTGTACATTTCTCTATCACCAGCTGGTCAATCTTCTACCACAGAGGAGACGTTGTAATGAAGTTTTTGCTGTCTTGAGGAATATTGTGAATAAAATGATTGACCCTATCCTATCAGTCATGAGTCTTTGCCAGCGTCATCACTAATTCGCCGTTTGGATCATTCTTGCGGAGACAGGACAAGTCTGCAATATATTAGCTAGTGTTAGTCCTAGCCTGGGCTTAAGCGCAAGCGTTGCTCATCTCTGAGCCCCAACAAGACAGACAGATAAATACAAGCGTTGCTCATCTCTGAGCCCCAACAAGACAGACAGATAAATACAAGCGTTGCTCATATCTGAGCCCCAACAAGACAGACAGATAAATACAAGCGTTGCTCATCTCTGAGCCCCAATAAGACAGACAGATAAATACAAGCGTTGCTCATCTCTGAGCCCCAATAAGACAGACAGATAAATACAAGGAAATATATATGTTACGTGTCCTTTACAGATCGTTGTCCTCACTGGCCATTCTATAAGTTTCTCTGTGCAAACTGCCCAGTCCATTTCAGTGTCATTTCAGAATGTCTGTAATATCCTGTCTATTATAGTCTTGGTCTGTCTGTTGTCTTTCTTGCAACCAGTCTCTCAACGATCAATCTTTCACAAAATTTGTATTTTTTTATGTCTTAAAATATGTTCGCTTGGTTTGTTGTTGTTTTTTGTTGTTGATATTTTTGTGGAGCCTGTCCTCTTTTATGTTCAGGTACGCTCTGGACGTCCGGATTGGTTAATCTTACTTTTCATGATATTCTTACAATCTTTCTATAACATTTCATTTCGAAGGAAAATATTTTCTTTTCTCCTGCGGATGTCACTGTCCACGTCTGCAACTATACGTATGTATGGCCTATTGCATCTTGCAGACGATCATTAAGCAAACAAGTAGAAGCAATCCATTGAGCATTTTCTCTGTGATGGCAACTTTTTCAAGCTGATCATGTCACAGCAAGAAAAGATTTGTGTTTGCGTATTTCTCGTTTTTCTTTCATATTTCCGATTTTTGGGGCCTATAAAGATATCGTTAATTGAGGATTTACAGATGTATTTATATTTGAGCATTGGTCTACCGTGGGATCGCTGGCCTTCAGTCCGTTCTCCGAACAGTTCTTGCTTTGTATTTATATTTGAGCATTGGTCTACCGTGGGCTCGCTGGCCTTCAGTTCGTTCTCCGAACAGTTCTTGCTTTGGGATGCTGCTGTTTGATGTTCTACAGACGTGACAACGCAATCTATGTCTATTAAAACCATATGTAGACACTGGAACATTTATTTTCTTAATAGTTATAACTGGTACAGGTTTGGCTAACGGGCCTGACATCTAACCTTTTATAAAATATGTGCCGATTCGAAATTTAGCTAACTTTTGTGACGTCACAAACTACCAGCTCATTTCTAGATACAAAACTGCTACTGAAAGCTTCTTAAGTCTACATGCGACCGATAGAGATGTTGTAGTTTGTCCATCACAAGTGAGGTTTGAGTCATGCCCATTTGTTACATCCACTATTGAAATTTAGTTGGAATTATATCCTTGGTTATGAGTTCGTAGATAGTTAATAAGCCATGTTCGAGCCACAAATGTCCTTAGACAGTTCGGACAAGGAATGACCAATGTAGACGAGTTTTGGTCGTCCCGCGACTTTCTAGCTACTCTTCACTGTCGAGTTACTGCATTTCTTCTATATTCACAAGATGTTGCGACATTTTTTACTGTAGAACGTCATGTAGAACTATTTTGTGCAAGTTCTTCCTATGTATCTTGGTCTATTTCTAAGTCTTTCTGTGAGATCTTTAATGTGTCATTGTATAAATGTAGCGCTTTTTTTGGCCACCTTGATATAGGATAGAGATACAGTACCTATGGTATATGCGCGAGGACTACTGCCAGATACACAGATGTGCGCGCCACCTACTGAGAGATGTACGCGCTACCCATTGAGACATGTACGCGCTACCCATTGAGAGATGTACGCGCTACCCATTGAGAGATGTACGCGCTACCCATTGAGAGATGTACGCGCTACCCACTGAGAGATGTACGCGCTACCCATTGAGAGATGTACATGCCACCCACTGAGAGATGTACGCGCTACCCACTGAGAGATGTGTGCGCCACACATTGAGAGATGTACATGCCACCCACTGAGAGATTTACGCGCCACCCACTGAGAGATGTACGCGCTACCCACTGAGAGATGTACGCGCCACCCACTGAGAGCCCCAGCCATACATCATCAGGTAGCATATCTAGATACATTGATTATCTTTTTGGTCCATCGTATTCTTATGATTTTGCTGTAACATTATTTTCAAAAGATACTATTTTAGTGGTGATTGTCCAGGATACACATCCATATATTGCGACATTTGTAAATTTGCGAGACTTTTAATTTGTCTCGTTTCATTTTACCAAGAAAGTCAAACCGTTAACCAAACATAAACCTGGTAACTTATAACAGATGTGTTCACCTCATTAAAATAATGCGTACGTTCATAAATTTATCTCACTGGGGACTGTGGTAGCATAGTATCTAAATCATTCGTTCGCTACAGAGAGAGAGAGAGAGAGAGAGAGAGAGAGAGGGAGAGAGAGAGAGGGAGGGTCAAAGTTCCCTCGTTACTCGTGGTTTTAAGAAAACATACGCTCATGGAACAAACAGTCAAGATGAAACTTGCAATGACTGATGTTCGATGTCGATTGAGGAACGTCACCATCGCACCAAATCAAATGCACAAGACACTAGTGAATTTCTTGTCTATCACTGGCTAGGCAGCTGAGCACTTATGGGAAGCCGAGAGCTAGGACACTGGTTTATAACTCAACAACCTTTGTCGAGTTTGATCTCATTGATAAAATCTGTATTTTGTTGTATACCTTTATTGATAAAATGTTTATATTGTTGTATAACTTTATAGATAGAATGTTTATATTATTGTATAACTTTATAGATAGAATGTTTATATTGTTGTATAACTTTATAGATAGAATGTTTATATTGTTGTATAACTTTATGGATAGAATGTTTATATTATTGTATACCTTTATGGATAGAATGTTTATATTGTTGTATAACTTTATAGATAACATTTTTATATTATTGTATAACTTTATAGATAGAATGTTTATATTGTTGTATAACTTTATAGATAACATTTTTATATTATTGTATAACTTTATAGATAGAATGTTTATATTGTTGTATATCTTCATTGATCGAATAATTATTTTGTTATTTATGGTCATTGATGAATGACTACATTAATATGACTTTATTCAGAACGATTACATTATTACATTGAAGTATGTGAGAGAAACGCTGTGTTAGATTACATTATTACATTGAAGTATGTGAGAGAAACGATGTGTTAGATTACATTATTACATTGAAGTATGTGAGAGAAACGATGTGTTAGATTACATTATTACATTGAAGTATGTGAGAGAAACGCTGTGTTAGATTACATTATTACATTGAAGTATGTGAGAGAAACTCTTTGTTAGATTACATTATTACATTGAAGTATGTGAGAGAAACGCTGTGTTAGATTACATTATTACATTGAAGTATGTGAGAGAAACGCTGTGTTAGATTACATTATTACATTGAAGTATGTGAGAGAAACTCTTTGTTAGATTACATTATTACATTGAAGTATGTGAGAGAAACGCTGTGTTAGATTACATTATTACATTGAAGTATGTGAGAGAAACGATGTGTTAGATTACATTATTACATTGAAGTATGTGAGAGAAACGCTGTGTTAGATTACATTATTACATTGAAGTATGTGAGAGAAACTCTTTGTTAGATTACATTATTACATTGAAGTATGTGAGAGAAACGCTGTGTTAGATTACATTATTACATTGAAGTATGTGAGAGAAATGCTGTGTTAGAATAATTGTAATGATAGGTTTAGTGCAAAGATGTTTTCCTCCAGGGATGTGTTTATATTTAGTTATATGTTTAACTACAGCTATGTGTTTGCATTTCTACGTTTTCCTGCTGGAATGTGTTTAACTGTATTTTTGTGACAGGGATGTACTTGACTACATTGTTGTGTTTCACTGTAAGAATGCATGTTACTACAAAGATGTGTTTGTGAGCATGTATGTTTACTGCATGATTGTACATATCTGTATGATTGTGTTTCACTACAAAGATGTGTTTGTGAGCATGTATGTTTACTGCATGATTGTACATATCTGTATGATTGTGTTTCACTACAAAGATGTGTTTGTGAGCATCTATGTTGACTGCATGATTGCGCATATCTGTATGATTGTGTTTCACTACAAAGATGTGTTTGTGAGCATGTATGTTGACTGCATGATTGTACATATCTGTATGATTGTGTTTCACTACAAAGATGTGTTTGTGAGCATCTATGTTGACTGCATGATTGTACATATCTGTATGATTGTGTTTCACTACAAAGATGTGTTTGTGAGCATGTATGTTGACTGCATGATTGTACATATCTGTATGATTGTGTTTCACTACAAAGATGTGTTTGTGAGCATCTATGTTGACTGCATGATTGCGCATATCTGTATGATTGTGTTTCACTACAAAGATGTGTTTGTGAGCATGTATGTTGACTGCATGATTGTACATATCTGAATGATTGTGTTTCACTACAAAGATGTGTTTGTGAGCATGTGTGTTGACTGCATGATTGTACATATCTGTATCATTGTGTTTCACTACAAAGATGTGTTTGTGAGCATGTGTGTTGACTGCATGATTGTACATATCTGTATGATTGTGTTTCACTACAAAGATGTGTTTGTGAGCATGTGTGTTGACTGCATGATTGTACATATCTGTATGATTGTGTTTCACTACAAAGATGTGTTTGTGAGCATGTATGTTGACTGCATGATTGTACATATCTGTATGATTGTGTTTCACTACAAAGATGTGTTTGTGAGCATGTATGTTGACTGCATGATTGTACATATCTGTATGATTGTGTTTCACTACAAAGATGTCTGTAGCTGCAAAGAAGTATTTTTATTACACAGATATGTTTGAACTGTATGAGTATATTTGACTACAGGTCTGCTTATATCTACACAGATGTTAATCTGCAGGTAAGCGGTATGGTATATAGATATCTTTTATTCTATGGGTACCTGTTCCCACACTCACATACACTCTAACACACACTCATTCACTCTAACACACACTCATTCACACGCGCACGCGAACGCACACGCACACGCACACGCTCGCACGCACGCACGCACGCATACACTCACACACACATACACACACACATATATATATATATATGTTTTACTTTATGGATGTGTTGTGTATTTGACTATATGGTCATACAGAATTGTACATGTGTTGATGGTAGTACTCGCTTGACATATTTTTGTGCTTACAGATGAACACTGCATGGAGATGAAAACCGAGTATTATTACAATTGGAATGATTTACCGTGTTCAGTTCGACAATCATCAGTTTGCAAATCTCCGTAAGTTTAGCCATCATGACTAATGAGATTAGTGATATCCGTATATTTAGTGTGTGTGAATGTATGTGTGTGTGCCTGTCTGTGGGTCTGTCTGTATGTCTGTCTGTGTCTTTGTGACTGTGCGTACATGCGCGCGTGTGGATGTCAAGATGGAGTAGTGTCTCTGACATCGAGGTTGTTATGTTTCTTTGTAGTAGATCTCATGTTCTCAGTCCACACATGACACTCATCTCTCATTTGGAGCTCCAAGTATACCGGAAGTTGTCACCACACCTTAGTAACAGCTTTGGCAAGCCGGCGAAACCAGGTAACAGCAACCGAGGAGTGTTGGTCTGGAGATAGAGGACATGTTTATACAAGCATGCAAAGTCGTGATATGGCGGACTGCGAGAATGAAGAATTTGCTGTTCAACGAGATGGAAAACACTTCTTGCCAGTGTGACAGGGATGTGACAGGGATGTGACAGGGATGTGACAGTGATGTGACACGGATGTGACAGGGATGTGACAGTGATGTGACAGTGATGTGACAGGGATGTAACAGGGATGTGACAGTGATGTGACATAGATGTGACAGAGATGTGACAGTGATGTGACAGTGATGTGACAGTGATGTGACACGGATGTGACAGTGATGTGACAGTGATGTGACAGTGATGTGACAGTGATGTGACAGTGATGTGACAGTGATGTGACACGGATGTGACAGGGATGTGACACGGATGTGACAGAGATGTGACAGAGATGTGACAGGGATGTGATAGGGATGTGACAGTGATGTGACATGGATGTGACAGTGATGTGACAGGGATGTGACAGTGATGTGACAGTGATGTGACAGAGATGTGACAGTGATGTGACATAGATGTGACAGTGATGTGACAGTGATGTGACAGAGATGTGACAGTGATGTGACAGAGATGTGACATAGATGTGACAGTGATGTGACAGAGATGTGACATAGATGTGACAGTGATGTGACAGTGATGTGACAGTGATGTGACAGTGATGTGACAGAGATGTGACATAGATGTGACAGTGATGTGACAGAGATGTGACATAGATGTGACAGTGATGTGACAGTGATGTGACAGTGATGTGACAGTGATGTGACAGTGATGTGACACGGATGTGACAGGGATGTGACACGGATGTGACAGATATGTGACAGAGATGTGACAGGGATGTGACAGGGATGTGACAGGGATGTGACAGTGATGTGACAGGGATGTGACAGGGATGTGACAGTGATGTGACAGGGATGTGACAGTGATGTGACAGTGATGTGACAGTGATTTGACAGTGATGTGACAGGGATGTGACAGTGATGTGACAGGGATGTGACAGGGATGTGACAGTGATGTGACAGGGATGTGACAGAGATGTGACAGGGATGTGACAGTGATGTGACAGTGATGTGACAGTGATGTGACAGGGATGTGACAGTGATGTGACAGGGATGTGACAGGGATGTGACAGTGATGTGACAGGGATGTGACAGGGATGTGACAGGGATGTGACAGGGATGTGACAGGGATGTGACAGTGATGTGACAGTGATGTGACAGGGATGTGACAGTGATGTGACAGGGATGTGACAGGGATGTGACAGGGATGTGACAGGGATGTGACAGTGATGTGACAGGGATGTGACAGGGATGTGACAGTGTGTGCGGTGTATTCAAATGATGTGATTGTAGTAATAAAATGTCATTAATGACAACTGATGTACTTTTCATCGGTAACTCGAATCAAGCAACGTATCTTATTCAGCGTCTTCTACTCGAAGAATTCTGTTTATGTTTCATACATCATCTAGTTCCCAGCATTAAGGACATCAATTATGTACATCAACAAGAAATCAAATAGTTGCATCAATAGATCTACTGATAAGCTTTCACGTCTGCATTCAACGGTTCGATATCGCGAACTAATCTACTTCCTATGTCGTTACTTTTTACAACTTGTCTTTTGCTAATGCGAACTGTTGGTCGATTGTATAGTATTTTTAGAGAATATTCCAGACCTCTATCTTTGCTGCATGTGCCGGAGGTTCTTTTTCGAATTTCAACGCCCCACAAGACAGGAATGCCATCCATGCTCTAAACAGTGACACCAGTTAGATTATGTCATTACCAGGAGGAGGTACTTGGGAAATATATGTGTTACTAAACCCATATGTGGGACTTCCGGTAGTGACTTCCGTTGATGGAGGGGTTTTCTCTAATCAAGTCTGGGTCATTCCGTTGATCGTTGGATTAATCAACTAACATCGTAAAGTCCAGACCGATTTGTGTAACAGAAGTCAGTTCATTCCAATTCTTTTACATTCAGAATTATTTTGTGAACAAATGTCTTCGTAGGATAACTAACACCCATTGGAGTGAATTCAAATCGAATGATAAAATCAGAGAAGAGACACATCAAAATTTCATCACAGATGTTATCAGAAAACGCCGTTGATCCTACTTCGGGCATGCTCTACACGCAGACAGCAACAGAATGAACCACCAATCTCTTTAATGGATACCTACAGGCAAAAGAGACTGGGGTAGTCCAAAAGAATCACTCAGAAGAACGATACTTAGAGAAAGTAAAACTATCAATATCCATACTATTCAAGAACTGCACAGAATAGCTTTGAACAGACAGAATTGCAGAGCTCTGATCTCGGCCCTATGCGCTAACTTTAGCGCAAAAAGAAAATGAATGAATGAAACCCATTTGTGGTACAAAATTCTGGAATGACCACAGACTAAAAGCGAACCAGATCAATTTATACATTTTTCGACCCCCGCAAGAATACAAGAAAATGAAATGCGTGCATAATATGCGTCACAATTGGCGCATAGAATGTGCGCACCCTACTGGACAGCGTGGAGGTCGCAAGGTCAGAAAGACGCACCGTACTTGTAGCGAAAGAGCTAGCAAGGTACAAAATTGACATCGCTGCCCTCAGCGAGACATGACTGTCTGAAGAACGTGAACTTGTGAAACAAGGCGCTGGATATTCCTTTGTCTGGAATGGCAGAAAAAAATAAGTGAAACGCGAAGCTGGAGTTGACTTTGCAATTAAATCTAGCCTAGCCAGAAAGATGGATGGATCTCCAAAGGGCCTTAATGACCGGCTGATAACTATTCGCCTTCCACTTTCCAAAAATTGGCATGCAACAGTCGTTAGTGTGTATGCCCCGACTATGACGAACCCCGATGAACAGAAAGAAAAGTTCTATGATGACTTGAAAATATCATACAGGAAGCCTCCAAATACGACAAACTCATCATCCTTGGTGACTCAACTTCCTCACTGTAATAAGACTTCATGGATGCACCCACGATCAAAACAGTGGCATAAAATTGATTATGTCATCGTGAGACACCGTGATAAGTAGGATGTTAGAGTCACTAAATTCATGTGTGACGCTGACTGCTAGACGGAACACAGACTGCTAGTCTCCAAAATGAATCTCCATACATTGCATCTCCGGCGACTTCAAAATAGCAAACAGTCAAAACGAAACTTTCTCCACATTGAAAGATCCACTTTATAAACAGCTTCTGCGCAGCTCAATGTATACCACAATTGCACCATTGACAGTCGACTCCATAGACATTTAAAAAATCTGGGAAAACCTCCGTGACACTATCTACAGAACTACAGAAAAAGTTGTGGGCGTTGCTGTTCGCAGGCATCAAGACTGGTTTGACAAAAAAAATGTACAGATCACAGCTCGCCTGGACAACAAGCACGAACAGCACATTGTTTATCAAAACAATCCGACATCAGCCAGCAAAAAGAAGCTGCACGAAAACTCAAAGAAAAACCCGCAAAAAGAACTAAGGAGAATGCAAGATTCATGGTTTAGTAGCAAAGCCAAAGAGATACAGTATTACGCTGACAGCAATAATATGCAGAAATATTATTCAACGCTAAAATCAATTTATAGCCCAGTCTTCAGGAACGTCTCCTCTTCTAATCGAAGACGGAAATCATACCATCACTGATAGAGAGGAAAGTCTCAAACGCGGGGCTGAACAGTTTGAAAATGTACTAAACTGCCAACATTAGCGACGAAGGGATTGCCTGCATCACGCAAACACCAATCAATCATTCGTTATTGGAGCATCATTGCCTTGAGGAGGTGGAGAAAACAATCTCAAATTAGTCGGTATGAAAAACATTAGGTTTAGACTCTATACCAGCGGAAGTTTACGCTGTCAGTGGCCCTATTATGACTGCTAAACTCACAGAGCTCTTTCATACAAAGTGGAACCTCGAAGCGATACCGCAAGACTTTAAGGATGCTTCCATCATACATCTATACAATAGGAAAGCGAATCGCCTAGCTTGTGACAACCACCGAGACATATCCCTGCACTCTATAACAGGCAAGATCCTTGCTAATGTTATATTAAACAGACCTCAAGACCAACTTGAGACAGATCTCCTCCCAGAGAGCCAATGTGGCTTCCGACAGGGCAGATGTGCGGTTTACATGATATTTGACTGCCAGATAACTACAGGAAAAGAACAGAACAGTCACGAACAGAACATTGATCTCTACACCACATTTGTCGGGCTAAGGCATTCGACACTGTAAATCGCGAAGAGCTATGGAAGATCATGGCCAAATTTGTATGTCCCGAAAAATTCACCAACATGGTTCACCAGTTCCATGATGGTATGATAGCCTGTGTACAAGATGACGGCGCGCACTCAAACCCGTTTCCAGTAATTGACGGTGTCAAACAAGATTGTGTCATGGCTCCGACGCTCCTCAGCATGGTGTTCTCCGCCACGTTAAATGATGCCTTCCGGAATAACAGTGCAGGAATTTGTTTTCGCTATCGAGCTGATGGAGGGCTTTTCAATCTTAGTAGATTGAAGGCCAAGACCAAAACTAAGACGGAAATTGTTCACGACCTCTTTTTCATCGACGATCGTGGACTATGCGCAACCAGTCTGAAAAACAAGCAGGACAGCATGGACCTCTTTTCTTTGGCCTGTGATGCGCTCGGTCTCACCATCATCACCGCGAAGACATTAGTAATGTACCGACCAGCACCAGGTGTCCCATATACAGAACCAGTAATCACAGTAAAGGGACTCAATACTAATAATAAGGTTGTATATTTCAGCAGCACCCTATCGCAAACTGCATCAATTGACGAGGATGTTGCCCTGCGTATTGATCGCGCCAGTGCGACATTCGGGAGCATTCGTGCCAACGTCTGAATCAGACGTGGTCTCAGTTTGACAACTAAGTTGGTCGTATACCGCGCAGTGGTTCTACCAACACTCCTTTATGCTGCGTCATTCTGGACTGTCTATGCGAGACACGCTCGCGAGATTAACTCTTTCCACCTTCGGTGCCTAAGAAACCTCATGGAAGTATGTTGGCTCTATTGTGTACCAGACAAGGAAATCTTTTAAAAAATACCATATGCCCCGCTGACTAGATCCCAACTCCGATGGACTGACCACATCGTCTGTATGCCAGACACGCGCCTTACCAAGATATTATTCTATTAGGAGCTGTGCGATGATAAACGTTTAAGGGGAGGGCAGAAAAGGCGCTTCAAGGAGCACATAAAAGACTGAAGCACTACAGCATCGATCCTAGCTCCTGGGACTCTACATCCCTTGATCGCTCAGCTTGACACACCCAGATCACTGCTGGCATCAACAAATTTGAAAAATAAAGAACACTGCGGGCAATTTACAAGCGACAGAAGCGGAAGGACAAATCCGAAAACTCTCCTACTCCAAACATTCTACACTCCTGCATGCACTGCAATAGAATTTTCCTGGCACGAATAGGACTGATCGGACATCTAGGAACTCATAAAACAAATTAGACAATCACAAATGTTTTATTGTTTTTCTACTAGTTCATCACATTTATTTGTTTTCATACCATGCTTCTCTTCGCTTGCGAAGGATAAACATCCTCATCCTCATATGGAAACTCATGTATAATGAAGTCAATCCTCTAGTCTATTCAATCATTTCTACAACTCTTATAATATGCAATTGTGAATCGGCACCTATCAGACAGCAATAGCAAACTACTCAACATATTTATATTGCCTAGAACATCACCACAACAACAAAAAATGCTGAATTGATGGCTACATCCTGAATAGAATATGCTACCAATTTTGATATAAGAAGTATGGCAGATTGCTAATCTTTTGTTCCCTTGCAAGACATCAACAAATAAAAAACCAAATTACATGTAGCCATTAGATATCATTATTATATAAAGAAATATTGTGTTTGCTTGGTTATATTATGTCACTATTGCCTCATGCCATCATTGTCCATTTTTTCAAGGGCATATCGAGAAAGTAAATGATGGCTGCTGAAGTGTAGTCATGACAACGTTGAGATCCAGCAGTAGTGACAACCAATCACAAAGTTTAGAATGACTCTTCAAAAGCACAGTGATAGAAGATGCAATTTTTAATTGTATTATGACACTTAATTAAACTTGTTGAGTTATATTCAATCTCGTGTTCTGTGTTGACTTGTCACGTGTTCTCAGTTGAATCTGGTTAGTTATTTTATATGTTATGTATTGAGTTTAGTTCAGGGACGTAGACATGATTGATTACCTTAAGCAGGAGCATTTACCTAAATAAACATAAAAGAATTAAGAACGGTCACCTATCCTTTTGTGAGTAAATTGTTCATTATTAGGCGGAAGATTTGAAGATCTTTGGTGAGTATATTGTTTATTATTAGACGGGAGATTTGAATTTTTGTGAAAAATTACTAACGAAGGGGTTTTACCGACTTCTTGATTTAATTCCAAGTACTAAAACTCCCGTTTAGATTTGTTGGGGGAGTGGGGGGGGGGGTGTGTTAATATATAAACTATACATCTGGTTCTGTGGCGGTTCAGTGTCCCTGAACTAAACAGCGCCCGTCATTGACGGCCAGAGTACCGGGTTCAAATCCAGCCGCAGGAAATTGTGCATCCGGACCATTTAGAAAGCAATGGCAAACTACGTAACGTATTTATATTGCCTCGAAAATCGCTACAGGTAGTAATTTCTGGGTTGATGGCTACATCCCCACCTGGATATAATTAATCACACACACAAATACAATTGATTACTTGAAAAAATATTGCTAAAAATTTTATATACAAAATGTACATTTAAATATTTCGATATTTGGCTGTGAATAATTCTTATGTTTGGACGCAAAGTTCTGAATTGCATTATCTAGAATCTAGATTCTAAGTGAAATTTAATCCAATTATCAACAGAACTCGTTGTTAAGAGTAACCAGACGTTAACTATTGTTAATATGAAAGTTAAACTATTGTGAAACATACCTGCTCAGGCCCTTCTCCTAATTAATCATATGTTCCATGATCCACACATCGTCACTTATCTTGGCTTACGCTTCTGATGAATGGTCACTGGCAAGTACTTTAATTCGCAAACCAATGAAAAGCACAAGAAAGTAGGCTCAGCAAAGATAAATAAATGTGTGGGATTCGCGTGAAACACTATTCTGTAAATTTACCTCTAAATGACAACACCGAAACTAAACTACTGACTTCCTTTGAATATGTGTGAATATCACTTGTACGGCCCCGGTCAGCCGGACATTTTACCCTTCGTTTATTTTCGCGAATATTCCTTTGTTCGTCACCATGGACATTACAAAACTTGTGGGCTACATTGGGGTTCATCCTTCTAACGTGACGGATGGAATACTTGACTTTTATTGTAATTTTCTTTGTCTGACAACACAAAATTGAGCAACAGATTTGTCTGTCCAACAGCAGAGCACAGATTACAGTACTGCCGTGCACGGGTGTACCTTCAAATACATGCAGATAAGGAACACCCGTTGTATTCCGAAATACAGAAAGTTAGACCTGTGATTAGATCGATATAAATACAGAAAGATCGATCTGTGATTAGACATGCTCGCGGTGCTTGGGCTTTCACAGCTCAGTGCGCAGGTAAAACGATCAGGGAGGAGAGTGGGGCCTTTGTGGTTACTACACGTATCATGACCACGAAGACTGGCGGTGATTAGGGCATTTGAGTGGGTATACACACAGAAGGTAACGCAGGTCTGCACCTTGAGTGACTCTATGAGTATGATTAGGAAGGTACATGTGGGTCTCGTTCACGAACAGTGGATTCAGACCTTCTTGATAAAGGCAAGACTTAAAGTTGTTACATTTATTTTCGTGCCGGGACATGTGGGTGTTCGAGGCAATGAAAGAGCAGATCAACTGGCCTCATACGCGAGTGTGGCACATGATAATAGACGAGCTGACGTTTTGAACTCCTTAAGAGACGTAGAACTTGAGAGTGAGACAACAAACAGAAATGTGTAGCACACATGATTTACATTCAGGTCGTGTAAATAAATTGTAATTAGCCACCACAGAAAATTATGGGGGCCATACCACATATATACCAAGTTCAAGAAACAGATCAAGAACAGTTTAGGATTAGGAAAAAACGATAACTTTAGCTCTTGCATACCAACTTTAACTCTTGCATACCAACTTTAGCTCTTGCTTCCCAACTTTAGCTCTTGCATACCAACTTTAGCTCTTGCATACCAACTTTAGCTCTTACATACCAACTTTAGCTCCTGCATACCAACTTTAGCTCTTGCATACCAACTTTAGCTCCTGCATACCAACTTTAGCTCCTGCATACCAACTTTAGCTACTGCATACCAACTTTAGCTCCTGCATACCAAATTTAGCTCCTGCATACCAGCTATAGCTCCTGCATACCAACTTAAGCTCCTGCATACCAACTTTAGCTCCTGCATACCAACTTTAGCTCCTGTATACCAACTTTAGCTCCTGCATACCAACTTCAGCTCTTGTATACCTACTTCAGCTCTTGCATACCAACTTAAGCTCTTGCATACCAACTTAAGCTCTTGCATACCAACTTAAGCTCTTGCATACCAACTTTAGCTCTTGCATACCAATTTTTTCTCTTGCATACCAAAAATAAATTTCCAAGGGACAGTTTCGAGATGAGAAATTAAAATTAGCCTAGTTAGACTTGTTGCTATTGTGTCTGCTCACATGTAGGATTCAAGTATGTTCTCAAGTTTTCAGATTTCTTACAGATTCACTTTGTCAATCCTATGACAGTCTTCCAATCTGTCAATAAGGCACAGTTTTGATGACTCTATATCATGGTGGTTCAGTGCTTGCTGTAACCTTTAATATACATGGCATAAATGTCACATGCTGTAACCTTTGATGTACATGTCATAAATGGCACATGCTGTAACCTTTGATGTACATGTCATAAATGTCGCCTGTGAAGGGATTTGCATGGGCCCAATAGAATGTCAATGAAAGTCATATCACATTTTTATGAGTCTAGCCAAAATACGCAAATATTGCAGCTAAGCTATAAAACAAGACACAACACATTCCATTCTTTGGATTGCATCCAGCTAACCTGAAGGAATTTGAGAATCAACAGAGATGAGGTACTGTCTTGTTTAACAGGCACACAAAATTGTTTTTATATTATAAAATCAATCTTTTTAGAAAATCATTTTGACAACATCCTATACCAATATGGCATTGTTTTTCATTCACAAAACAATGGCATGATGGATGTTTCAACCATGAATATTCTGAATCTTCCATGAACCTAGGAGCTGGTTTATTTTCTACAGACTAAAGAAATCTAATGAAGATATTTATATAAATAAAAACACAATAGTGGGATGTGTCTATTTCTGAATTGATTTCTTCCACTTATTTTTGTATTCTTAATTGTTCTCCATTTCCTCTTAGTTACACTATATTTCATTTCATGTTACAATTTGTTACATTAAATGTATGTGCCCACTTAACAGGGAAGTACCGAAGAAGAGTTCAACTGGATATTTCATTTAATCTTGTTGATTTTATAACAAGGTGACAGAACATCCACATACTGATGCAAAAAACAACATACACATTTTTTAAATGTACTTATTTTTATTAAATAAAAGAAAGCAAATTACTGGTAACTTAAAAACAAAGAACTTAAATAAACTGTTCTCGAATTGTGCGGAACACTTCCCCAAGAATACACATCTTTAAACTATTTTGAGATTATTTGTTTGACCTACAAGTTTTCAAAAGTGTAGCTGAACCATTTTAATGGGATCAGGGCCATCACATCCTGCCATGAGTATAACACCATGAGTACAACAGTATCCCAGGATCATCACATCAAGCCATGAGTACAAAAGTATTCAAGGATAGTCAGATCATACCCTGAGTACAACAGTATCCCAGGATAGTCAGATCCTGCCATGAGTACAGCAGTATTATATCATGGCAGGCTGTGATGGTCCTGGGATACTGCTGTACTTATGGCAGGCTGTGATGATCCTGGGGTACTGCTGTACTTATGGCAGGCTGTGATGGTCCTGGGATACTGCTGTACTTATGGCAGGCTGTGATGGTCCTGGGATACTGCTGTACTTATGGCAGGCTGTGATGGTCCTGGGATACTGCTGTACTTATGGCAGGATGTGATGGTCCTGATCCCATTAAAATGGTTCAGCTACACTTTTGAAAACTTGTATGTCAAACAAATAATCTCAAAGTATCATACAGATGTGAATTCCACACAATTCTAGAACAGTTTATTTAAGGTCTTTGTTTTTACGTTACCGGTAATTTGCTTTCTTTTATTTAATTGTTGTTTTCTTGCATCAGTATGTGGATGTTCTGTCACCTTGCTAAAAATCAACAAGATCAAATGAAATATCCAGGTGAACTCTTTTTCGGTACTTCCCTGTTAAGTGGGCACATACATTTAATGTAACAAATTGTAACATGAAATGAAATATAGTGTAACTAAGAGGAAATGGAGAACAAATAAGAATATAACAACAAGTGGAAGAAATCAATTCAGAAATAGACACATGTCACTATTGTGTTTTATTTATATAAATATCTTCATTAGATTTCTTTAGCCTGTAGAAAATAAACTAGCTCCTAGGTTCATGGAAGATTCAGAATATTCATGGTAACAGCATCCATAGATGTCATTGTTTTGTGAATGCCCGTTTAACAAGATAGTACCTCTTCTCTGTTTATTCTTAAATTCCTTCACTTTAGCTGGATGCAATCCAAAGAATGGAATGTGTTGTGTTATATTTTACAGCTTAGCTGCAATATTTACGCATTTTCACTAGATTCATACAAATTTGGCATGACATTTTAGTCACTACATTCTATTGGGTAGCAGACCCCATGCAAATCCCTCTATAGGTACCATTTACGACATACATATCAAAGGTTACAGCAAGTAATAAACCATCACGACAGTCAACAAAAATGGACCTTATTGACAGATTGGAAGACTGTCATATGATTGACAAAGTGAATCTGTAAGAAATGTGAAAACTTGAGAACAGACTTGAATCCTACATGTGAGAAGACACAATAGCAACAAGTCTGACTTGACAAATTTGAATTTCTCATCTCGAAACTGTCCCCTGAAATTTTTTTTTGGTATGCAAGAGCTAAAGTTGGTATGCAAGAGCTAAAGTTGGTGTTTCGTCCTAATCCTAAAGTGTTTTTGATCTGTTTCTTGACCTTGGAATATATGTGGTACGACCCCCAGTCTCTCCTGTGGTGGCTAATTACAATGTATTCACATGCCCTGAATGTTAATTATGTGTACTGCATACATTTATGTTTCACCACTTGAACTGTGTGGATTCCTCTGACTCCCGCATCATCCCATGTTTTTTGTATAAGGATGGACATTCCCTGCTGATAATTAACTCTTAACTAGCGTTATCGAGATACCATTTTGTTTGCATCAAAAATAAGCATAGGGTATTTTACAATTTGGAATCATTTATATTCCTCCTACAATCTAATAAGAACAAACGTCATTGATCCTGCAGAATGTGTACTACATTTGACATCACTCTGACTCCAGTAACGAACATTACTGATCATGCAGAATGGGAACTAAATGTGACATCACTCTGACTCCAGTAACAAACATTACTGATCATGCAGAATGGGAACTAAATGTGCCCTACCAGTATTAGTTTCTAGCCCCTGACGCCTGAACTAAGCCCCATAACCACATCAAGGTGCTGAACCTCAATAGGGATCCATATCTATGATCCCAGACACTTTATAATCTATATCCATCTGTATATTGTCAACTCTATATCTATAGCTCTATCACAAACCCTAAACTATATCTACAACTCTACCACAAATCAGACAAATATTTAGATACCCCCAGTAATATAGCTGTGATACAAACAAAACAAATATATACCAGATTAAGATCTCTTGTTTCTGTTTCTTGACTCATTTCTTCCACTGTACGAATACTTTCCATGAAATTTCAACTGTTATAATCTCACCAGCAGTTTGACTCAAATTAAATTTTAATAATCTGAAAATAATTAAATATTGAAAATATACTCCAGAAGTATCTAGGTTATACAAAACAATGACACCAAACCTGCAGAGGATTTACCGTATTTGTTCACATAGTTTCATACAACATCATCATGAGCTATATCATAACTTCATTGATTTGAATAAGGCCTGTTATTGATTTTTTAGAAAGGTCTATAGAAAATTATGAGAAATGTTTATTTTGATAGAAATTAATATAAATTGTTGAAGAACTCTACAAAAAAGTAACTGTTCTAATTAACAGCGATGTTGGTGACTTTTTCAAAACTGCAGGAATTTGTAAAATATTTGCAATGGCCAGCGTTATAGAATATATTTATGAGACACATCATGCAAGAAATGCCACATAACTATCAAACAAAAACAACATCAATTGGTGGCAGGTCTCTATGCAGCTTATGGTTTATATATGACATGACTGTAAGCAAGAAGGAACATCAGGAACTTCAAAACTTGAAAAATAACTTAACATTAAAAAAAACCCAAAATATTTCTATTAATACTTGAGGGAATTAGTAAAAACTGTCATCACTAAATATCTTTAAATACTTAGGGATTCCTCTTCTACATCATTCATTATCAAAATCCTGGTTAGCATGATTTAGTCTGGAGAACATAATGCATCATGTCATGGTTTACAGCTTGGCTGCAACATGTCTTTCTGCCAGACGCATCCATCAACTCCATGGCTTCTTGGTCACTTTGACATATAATATAAGATAGCCAACCTAACTCACAAAATTTCCTAGTCATCTCTTACAACATGCATGGCTATTTTTAGCTTCCCTTTTGGGTCCTGATAACACACTGAAGGCTAGATTATATGGAAAAATTATCACACAAATGTATCCAACGGAAATATGGAAATGAGATGCCGGAAGGTCAGAAAATAAAAAACGTAAATATATGTGGAAACACAACAAACAAAAAGATGAGTAAATGACGGAACAAAAAGAATAAAGACAAAGACCACACCAACCCAGTACTAGACATAAGAGTGGTCGGAATTGAGTCCAAAAGGCTTGAGTGTACCCAATTCAAAAATGAGACGATTTTCATCGGTGATTTCATTTCCATATTTCCGTTGGATACGTTTGTGGTTTGTTTGTTGTGATAATTTGTCCATTCGTCGTCTTTTGATGTTTCGTTTGTATCTTGATAAAGACCTTTTGGTTGAAATGTTGAATATGATTTGTGTTTTGTAATTTGCATGTTTTCTTGTGTGCGCATCATTACCCACTAGTTTTAGTTATAGTCAGTTGTGTCTGATTGAAGCGATTATATAAACCTGTGTTTTACGTAAGTCTAATTGTTGTTAGTTTCACACAGTTACATTGTATTGATTAATAATGGTAGTATGTCTCAGAGGGAAAACAGCTGACTGGACTAAAAAAGCTTGTAGCTGTTCAAATGAATGAGATTCACTTTAAATCCTCAATAACCTACTCTGTGGGCAAACTACAAGGGCATGCAAATAATTCAAACGCTGCTGCTACAACAAGAGGAGCGCGGTAGCCTAGTGGATAAGAGCTTGCTTTCTATCATCTGGCTACAGCGTGCCATGTTCAAAACCATGTCCGGACATATAAAAAAAATCCGGGTTGTGATTTCTCACTTGACACGTCCAGTCGACTCAGCTGTAAATGAGTACCTGACGCATGAGTTAGGGAAAGTAAAAAAACAGCAAGAAAGGGAACTGGCCACCACCAACTAATAGTTGCTGCGGCTTAGTACATGAAGAGTTATCTTCATCCCTGACGGCAGATACCATGGGACTTAACTTTACCTTTACAACAAACAGGCTTTCCTTATCTCTTCTATTTATGAATAAGGGAGCTTGATTTGCAATGTGGTGTCGCTAGAAATTAGCGATTTCATGGGCGAGGAAGAATGATGGTCAATCAATGGCATTCTGGCACAGTCAGTCAACGTATAATGGCGGATACTCTCAAGGAGAGATCCGAGCACCTATGGACTTGTCCAGAGTGCAGTGACGATGATTCAAAGACTAACTAACTTACTAAGACTTAGGACACTTTGGTCCACTCGTAAACACACCACAGTAGTACTGTACTGTGTACTGACTGTATGTAAGTGCTTGGACATCTTGGATGTATGGAAAATGTATGGAAAATTTTGCTTAGGCTATAAATTTCTTGTGACCAGGGTTTGCGTTTATGATTTAGTGATGTCATTGCTTGTCATGTTTGCAACTAGATTTATTAAGTTCTGTAGCCATTTTTCTTTTTATATATGTAACTTTTAAGGGTGTTGGACATTGTTCAAAACAGCAGAAAGGTATTAGATCTATCTATATAAAAAACATCAACATTAGTTTTAATTGTGCAAATTAACCACCATTTTGAACATTAATTAGTTGTACATGCATCTGAGAATCACAGCAAAGTGTCTTGTCTTCGCGAATACAAAAATATATAGTTTCTGTGGTATTGTATTATGTTTAATAGATATTTAATTTATTTCAATTATAATTCTGCTAACTAGCCGCTATTTTGAATATCAGTTAATTCTGTGTCCATCTGAACATTCCAGTGAGAAATGTGATCTTAATAAGCATCTTAATTTGCGAACACAAAAATGTATAGATTGTAAATAACTTATATAATTCAAAAATTATCAGCTCAGCTACATTTTGTAGTCACAAGTTTAATTTATATTTTCCTATAGTAGGCCAATATTTCATCAGTTTCATGTAAATTATTTTGATACAGAATTAATTAGCTTACCAATTAATTCGAATAAAATTTATAATTTTTTCCAGAATGGATGTACAGACTTGATTAAGGTATTAATGAATTGCAATTTTCAAGTGCTATCAAAAATATATAAAATAACTCTAGTATTTTAGATGATATATTACTATTTTGAAAATTATGTCTAAGTATATAGACGGGTACACTAGGTACACTGCAGCATGATCCTTTTCATCATCATCATCATCATCAGGTGCCATGCTGGTTGGCGCAGGCGATCATGGCTTTTCATAGCTCTCTATCTCCAGTATTATATATCAAGATTATTGTTGTTTCCCTTCCATGCCAAGTTGTCAAACTGTCTAATATTTTCTCAATATGTTCTGTCTTTGTTGCCTTCAATCTTGCCTTTTTGACTATGTTCTCTAAGTCTCATGTAGTGGCCAAAACCTGAAGATTGTCTTTTACTTATATTATTGATTAAGGTTCGTTTCACATTTAACTCTTTCAACATCTCCATATTAGTTTTTCTGGCAGTCCATGGTATTCTCAGCATTCTTCTATAGAACCACATCTCTATTGCCTCTAATTTCCCACTTTCCAGTTTGTTTATTGTCCAAGACTCGCATCCATATGTTAGTATAGGAGCTATATAGCACTATATATATTATTTAGGAGTTATATATTCATTTTTCTGAATGTTGTTTTTGCCTGCCCTATTCTGCTTCTTAAGTTCTGTTGAACTTCTTCCATCTGCTGTAATCGTTGTACCTAAATATTTGAACTGGTGTATCTGTTTTAATACTTTATCATTCACTTTGATCTTGCAAGGTGTATTTTTGTTTCTTTGAAATAACCATTAATTCTGTTTTCTTGATATTTAGGAAGAAGCATTTCTCTTTACTTTCTGTGACTACTGCATTAATTAAATCTTGAAGGTCTTCCTAACTTTAGCAATCAGAACAGTGTCATCTGCATATCTCAAATTATTTATGTTATGTCCTCCCACTGATATTCTTAGGATATAAACTATTGCACGCATTCTGTTTTCACTGTATAAAGAGAACAGGTCTGGTGAAAGCACGTATCCCTGTCTGACTCCTTGTTTCATTTGTTGAAAAGGGCCAAATTGATTTCCTACTATTGTTGCTACTGTTTGTTGCCAGTACATATTTTTAATGATTTTTAAATCCTTACTGTCGATGTTAAAATTCTCTAACATGTGTTTAACGTCACTATGTTTAACTTTATTAAATGCTTTTACATTGTCTATAAAACAGAGGTACAGACCTCTCTTTTAGTGTTCTCAAAATATATATAGCATTGTTGGTACCTTTGCCTTCTATGAAGCCACATTGTTCTGGACTTATTTCTATTTTTTTTATTTTTTTTCTCATTCTCTTCATGATGATTCTAAGAAGTATTTTTGTTATTTGGTTCATGAGGCTGATTGTACGGTGTTCTTCACATTCAGCGGTCCCTGGTTTCTTAGGTAATGCTATAAATATGGACCTCAAAGTCATCGGGTATGTGTCCGCTATTATATATGTCATTCAGCAATTTTCTGATTATTTCAACTCCAAAGTCACCTAGAGCTACTAATAAAGCTAATGTGATATTGTCTGGTCCTGGGGCGTTGCCATATTTCATGTGTCTTAAGGCCCTCCTTATTTCTTCTGCGAGTATTGATGGACCCTCATCGTTGTATGTTTATCTCGGGTCTGTTATCATAAAGATAATGCGTCCTTTTTCCTGTTGTCACATCAACTTACTTATGTAGTAATGTTATGTCTTGATTGCAATGTGATTCTATTTCCATGCATTTCTTGTTCAGTCAGCTTTCTTTTGCTATTTTGCATTTCTCTCTTATCTCCATATGTATTTTTTGATATTCCTCTATCTTGTGTTAATTTTTTTTCTTCTGGTGCTCATCAATTCTAGTATTTCTTCAGTCATCCATTTCTGTTTTGATGTATGCTTTACTTTTGGTTTTATCTCTTTAGATGTATGGTTTATCAAATGTTTTAACATGTTCCATCGATCTTCAATACTCTGAATCTTTGCAATGGCATTGTATCTTTTCTGTACAATTAGGCATATGTTGGATCTTTCTTTAATGTCAGCATCTGATTTCAATAATGCTAAATCTAATTTCATAATCAATTACAGCGGTGATCTCTTGATTTTCTTTCATCTTATACACATTTTCCCCTACCAGTAGTATATGATCACTGTTGCAGTCAGCACCTGACCTTGTTTTCATATTTGATTCTGTGTACTATCTCCTGGGCTTGTCTAACATAGAAATGTTCGATATCGTTCTCTGAATTGATTGGCCTGATGGAGTATAAACTTGTACAAACATTGCTAATATCCGTAATATGACGTAATGGTCTTCCTGTTAGTTTCAATAATAATAATATTACTACAGTACTAGGTCGGATATTATAAATTATAAAAATGCTGTTTCGTCCACCAGTTGTGCTAGAAATCTTTTTGTCCACCTGAGACAAGACTTTAAAGTACCAGTAAATTGATCTGATTGTATTATAGTAGGTACTTGGACATCTGGGATTAGTGTGTTTGGCAAATTCTGCTTAGGCTATAAATTTCTTGTGACTTTTAGTGATGTCGTTGTTTGTCATGTTTGAAACTAGATTTATTAAGTTCTTCAACCATTTTTTTTATATATCTAACTTTTAAAGATACAGAACGATGAAGAAAACAGCAGTATTTTTTTAAAAACAAAAACATTTGTTTTAATTATTCAAATTGACTGCCATTTTGAATATGAATTAGTTGTACATGCTTCTGAGAATCACAGCAAAATGATCAACAGATGCTTCTTGTCTATACAATACAAAAATATACAGTTTCTGTTGTATTTTATTATTTTTAATAGATATATAATTTATTTTCATTAAAATTATGCTTATTAGCCACCATTTTGAATATCAATTAGTACTGTGTTCATCTGAAAATTCCAGAAATGTGATCAACATAAGCATCTTGTCTCCACAAACACAAAAATGTACAGTTTGTGTATTTTATTATTGAAAATAACTAAGATAATTCAGAAATTATCAGCATGGCTACATTGTGTGATCACAAGTTTTATTTATATTTATACACCACCAATCTCTTGAATGGATACCTACAGGCAAAAGAGTAGACCACAAGAAACACGCAGAAGAACAATACTTAGAAAAGGAAACCAATCAATATTCATACTTTTCAAGAACTGCACAGAATAGCTTTGAACAGACAGAATTGAAGAGATCTGACCTCTGCCCTATGTGCTAACTTCAGCGCAAAAGGAGAATGAATGAATATGTTTCAAGTAAATTAATCAAAAAATTCATAACTTTTTTCAGGGTTGACGTAAAGACTTGGTTGAGGTATCGTTGAATTGCAATTTTTAAGGGCTATCTAACTATATTATTTGTAATTATGTAGCATTATTTTGAAAATTTTGTCCAAGTACCTAATTATAGTATCTCACTCCTACCCCAGTCCATCTCAATCTCATTTCACTCATTACTCATTCCTAAGATATTTACGTTCATTCTTTTCATTGCTTGTTTAATGTCTAACTTTGTGCTAACTTTATGTTCAATCTTTTCATTGCTTGTTTAATGTCTAACTTTGTGCTAACGATCTGACGTTCCAAATTGCAATATAATTAACAATAACACTAGACTAAGCTGTAGGCCTACTTCTGTGTGTCGCCATGACTTTCTTTTTGGGAGAATAATGTTGTAGTTTACCATTGCCTTCCACATCCATATAGGAGATCTATCTATCCATCTATCCGTTGAAACCCTTTGTTGCCTTTCGGCATCAGGGGTAGAAGAGTTTTCTGGAGACGGCCCCCTTATGTGCTAAGTATATTGTGGAATTTGTCGCCTCTTTTATGTCAGTGGTTAGTCATTTTCGTGGTCGGCCTCTAGGTCTGCCTTCGCTGTATCTGTGTAGCATAGCTTGCTGTGGTATGCTGTCTGATGGTAGTCTGCTGATGTGTGCAAACCATTTGATCTGTTGTCTCTTGATGTATTCTAAGATTGGGGCGGTGCTGGTTTTTTTGTCTGATGTTCTCATTCCTCACCCTGTCTTTTAACGATATTACTAGGATTCTGCGAAAGCACGTCATTTCAGCTGTCACAAGCTTACGTTTGTCTTGCCCTATCGTTGTCCATGTTTGGCATTGGTAGCACAGTGTTGGCATAATAATCGTTTTGAAATTTGGTGTTTAAATCTACGTATTTGCTTCTGAGAATTGGTGTCATTTGCCCTAGGGCTTGGTATGTTTTACTACATCTATTGTGTATTTCTTTGTTGCTCTTGCCGTCTGTTGTTATTATACTTCCTAGGTATATGATTTCTGTCACTTGGTTAAGTCTGTTGTTTTCAATATATATGTTGGTGTTTCTTTCTGTTCTTCCTATCTTCATTACTTCAGTCTTTTCTATATTTATCTTCATGGCATGTTTCATGTAGGTAATCTATCTATTTTTCTTTGTAGTTCTTCTGATGATACCACTAGTACTTGGTCATCTGCAAATAGCAATTCACTTAAGTTATCCTTCAGATTGTTTTCTTCCGTTGTCTTTGCTACTTTACAGATATGGTCTATGTATGTAATGAACAGTAGTGGGGATAGTACACATTCCTGTCTCACACCCGAGTGAATTTGAAATTTATCGGATGTTACCTGAGCTTGTTCTTACTGAGCATTGACTATTGGCGTATACGCTCTGACATAGGTTTATCAGATATTGGAGAACTCCATATGTCTGTAGTATTATTCATAGTTGTTCTCTATCCACTCTGTGAAAAGCTTTCTCTTGGTCTACGAAAGCCAAATATAAGTCTTGGTTATATTCTATAGCTCTTTCTGAAAGTTGTTTGATGGCGAAGATTGCATCTGAACAGCTTTTATTTTTACAAAAGCCCAGTTGTGTGTTGTTGAGCCGTGGTTCTATATATGGGCGCATTCTTCGCTCCAGTATTTTCCTGAAGATTTTTCCTACGTGGCTTAATAGTGAAATGCCTCTGTACTTAGTGCAGTCCCTCTTATTGCCTTTTTTTCTTCCAGATGGGGACAATCACTGCTGTATTCCACTCCTGTGGAGTCTTTTGTGTCTTCCATATTACATTGAACAGTTTATATAGCCACGTTATACCTATCGTTCTTAGCATTTTTATTAGTTCTATAGATATTCCGTCTATTCCTGGTGCTTTGTTGTTTGGTGCATGCTTAACTGCGTCTTCAATTTCAGATATCATAATGTATGGTTCTAGGTCTTTTTCTATTGTATTTATTGATATATTCACATTTTATTCCGTTAAGTAAGTTTAATAGTTTATGATTGAAGTAGTTTTTCCATCTTTCCATTATTTCTTAGGGCACTTTTTAATGCCTTTTTGTATGTTGCCGTGTTCATCGTTGATTATTTCTGTTGGTTTGTAGGTGTCTTTTTTACTTCTCATGTTTTGTATTTTCGGCTGAAGTAAATTATAGTTCTCCACTGTGACCTTTGCTCTAGTTTCGAGGTGTTATCTGACCTATGTTGTGTGATTTGGCAAGCTTACAGGTAAGTACTTAGAGTAAAGTTAAGATTAGAAATAATATTTCTAATGTGTGCGCGCACCTCGCTCCGTGTATAGCGGGCAGAAATACTGATCGCTCACCACAAATAATAGGAAAATGTAAAAAAATGTGTAAATTTCAGAACAAACAGATTATGCATAAGTTCGTCTATGTCTAGATTTGAACTCAAGTGATTGTCGGATGTGACGTCACAGCAGCCATTATTTTCATTGGCGTTACACTGGAATCCATGACGTTGGATAGTTAAAATTGTCAACAGTAGGGCCTATGCTATTTATAGCACAGTGGAGAACTAATCTTTACTTTCACCGTATTTTTTGTAGAACATGGTACATCTTTGGTGTTTTTTTTTCTATCATTTTTTAGCATTTCTCCATATTCCTTCCATATAATTTTATATTCATATATTTGATATAATGATATATTATATAGGAGATATTGGCATAATTTAAGTTCGTCCACCGCTGTGATTACTGTGAATATTTGCCACAACACAACTCAACACATAAAAGGCAAAAGCACACATACTCACAGTTGAGTATGTTTGCCCTAACCTGATTGTACAATCTGAAACGAGAAATCTCTTGTACATAGAAATTTATTCCACAGTAAAGTGACACGTTGTTTCCTACAGCAATATTAATTTACTTAATTATTAAGGAATGTATCCGAAAGTTGTTCTGTTCTGAAATTTAAAATGTATCCAGTATATAGTTACCACTAAACATTTTAAAACAATCCCAGGACAAAATAAAGCCCAGAAAAAATCCAGCACATATATTTATTCATTCATTCATTTTCCTTTTGCGCTGAAGTTAGCGCATAGAAGTTAGCCTGGGAGTAAACACCACCTATCGCATAGACGGAAAATTGTTAAACCTTCTGCGGCTCCGAGCAAAAACCAAAGTTAAATCACACACAATCAGGGATCTTCTATTTTCTGATGGCTGTGCCCTAAATGCCAACACTGAGACTGATCTACAATGTATTATAGACATATTCTCCAAAGCCTGTACCAACTTTGGGCTTACCATTAACACAGAGAAAATAGAAGTCATGTTACAACCTGCACTTGGCAAAAGCTATATCGAGCCCTGCATAAAGGTAAATAGTGTAGCACTGAAAGTTGTGAATAGATTCACATATCTAGGCAGTACGTTATCACATAATGCCAACGGTGATGATGAAGTGTATACAAGGATCGCCAAAGCAAGCAGTACTTTCGGCAGATTGTACGCAAATGTATGGCGTAGAAATGGCATTAATCTACAAACTAAGCTGAAAGTTTACAGAGCAGTGGTACTTCCAGTGCTGTTATACGCTAGTGAAACATGGACTGTGTATAGACGTCATTTGAAAAAACTCAATCATTTTCATACAAATTGTCTCAGAAAAGTTATGAACATCAGATGGCAAGACAAGATTCCAGATACCACTGTCCTTGATAGAGCTGGTATCCCCAGCATTGACACGATCCTGATGCAGACACAGATTCGTTGAGCAGGTCATTTGGTGCGTATGCCAGTCCATCGTCTGCCAAAGATACTTCTCTATGGTGAGCTAGAGAAGGGTATACGATCTCAAGGTGGCCAAAGGAAGCGATACAATGACTCGTTAAAGAACTCACTGAAAGCCTTTGAAATAGACCACGATACATGGGAAGAACTTGCACAAAATAGATCTACATGGCGTTCTAAAATAAAAAAGAGCGCATCATCTTGTGAAAAGAAGAGAAATGCAGCAGCTCAACAGCGGAGAGCAGCTAGAAAGTCACGGATAGACCACGATCCGTCTACAGTCGTTATTCCATGTCCTTTCTGTCCAAGGACATTTACAGCTCGAATAGGGCTCATTAGCCATCTATGAACTCATAATCAAGGACATAACTAAAATTGAATTTTCAAAAGTGGATGTAACAAATGGTCATCATCACCCTTGATAATTATTATCTTGGGCAGTAGACGGATTTATAATTTGTCGGATGTTTTATTTGCAAACTCATATGCTTCTACTGGACTGCTGCTATATATTTCTCTTCAAAGTTAAGCTTAATTAACCAGTTTTATTTCTCATATAACTGAATATTTGTACATTTTACCGCATCTAAATTATTGTATACATAAGCTTAAATAGCACCATAAACACCAAACAACTGCACTTTTCCAGGTCCGTTTTATTACTTTATAATTTGAAGACTTTATTGTGAAAAGTTCTGTTGTCATAATTATCATTGTCAATTAAAGAATTGTCTATTTAACAGCTGGATAATTCGTTTTATATATATATATATATATATACACGCACGAACGCACACACACACACACGTATATACATGCATATAATTTTGAAAATTTGCCGCCCTCCCGATGATGCCGCCTTGGGTGGTCCGCACCTTCGCCCCCCCCCCTTCGCTACGCCACTGACGACAACGTGAGAAAATATTAGACAGTTTGACAACCTGGCACGGCAGGAAAACAACAACAATATTAATTACATAAAACTGTAGACAGAGCTGTGGAGAACCATGATCGCCTACGCCAGCCAGCATGGCACCTGATAATGATGACACAACAGAAATTTGCCAAGTAAGAACGTCACTATAGATGTTCACATGGTCGAGTTAAATGTAATGTAGAGATGGACCAGAAGGGTTGATACTAGAGGTGGACCAACACAGTCAAGGAATATACAAAACATAGTTAACTCGAGACAAATAGAGAAACGACGGAACAAATATATATTATTCATAAGACTGGCGTTCATTGATCCCGTAGAGTTTAAGAGTGCCAAATAGTTATATATAGTGGTTCCCAAGCACGAGATGGGTCCAGCCGTCAGGAAACACTTAAGGTAGGGCATATTTTTTAAAAAGTAAGGCACGTATCAGCTTTATTCAACTACAGAAAACAATTAAAGCAGGACATAGATAAGCCTTGTTTAAATAGAGGAATGTTTTAAAAATAGGACATCCTCCAATATTGTACAACTGCAACGATGTAGGGCTTGTGTTAAATCTTTTCAGTATTGCTTCATAAGACAGCTAAATTTGACAGACATTAACCTGGTACAGTGTCACTTCAAGGAATATCTAGTACTTGCTGGTACCAAGCGTGTAAAACTTCAGAGAACAATTAGGTGGAATGTATAAACCTTTTACATCTCCAGGGAGGACAATGTGGCAACTGGGTCATGGTCTGTTGTATCAAAAATAGGGTCACTGTCTTCTATCCAGAAATGTAACACGACTAAAGAAAATTGAGGGATAAGCCACATTCTGTCACATGTAAAAACATAACCAATGGCAATGCATGTCATGTCTTGATATTATTACTTTTGTTCTCTATCAACTGATCTCCATGCATGATGAAGAGATACTGGCCAGGGGACATTGCACATTTGTTTTATTTTGGCAGACTCCTAGGTGACTATGCGTATTGGATGTGCCGGTACTGCATTTGAGCAACACTGATTTTGCTAGTTGATCTGGCAGAAAAAGGATGATCTAGTTGGTACAGAAGTATATACTACGCTCCTGGAAGGACGTAATTGACTGCAGCACTGGCGTACCTTCCTTCGTGGACTAACCATGCATCCATAACCCCCGTCCCCCAGCACAGTCACACCTTTGAGAAAATAAAACATATACAACGTTGTTGCTCAACTGATGAGGACCTATGCTATTGTCAGAAAGGATATGGACTGACAAGAGCTACCTGCTCACAGCTAAAGGGATTACTTCTGCATCATCATAACTCCTGGGTAAAATTTGGTAGAAATACATACCTATTTTAAAATTTCATGGATAATTAAATACAAGATATACATCTAATGTGTCCAACTTCAGAAGAAATATTTGGTAGAGGATAAAAACGCAGGAAAAGAAGGAGAGGAAGATGGATGGATACTCAAGGATCATCTTTCTGACAGATCTGCCTCATTGAGTTTTATATCTACCTACACACATTCCTACCTAACTACATAAATACATATTCATTCATCTATCTATCCATACATCCATCTATCCATACATCCATCTATCCATACATCCATACATCCATACATCCATGTATCCATCCATCCATACATCTATCTATCCATCCATTCATCCATTCATCCATACATCCATCCATCAATACATCCATCCATCCGTCCATCTAATCTATCCATTTATACATTCAATCTATACATCCATACATCCAATCTATCCATCCATACATTCATTCCAATCCAATCTATCCGTCCGTACGTCCCTCCCCTCTCCCTCCGTCCCTCCATCCTTCCGTCCGTCTCTCCATCCATCCATCCCTCAATCCATCCATCCATCTATCTATCTATGACATTTACGTCATTATATAGAAACGATGCAGCAAGTAGCTTAATATTGAATGATGAGTGGTAGAGATATTGAATGATGAGTGGCAGAGATATTGAATGATGAGTGGTTGAGATATTGAATGATGAGTGACAGAGATATTGAATGATGAGTGGTTGAGATATTGAATGATGAGTGGTAGATATATTGAATGATGAGTGGTTGAGATATTGAATGATGAGTGACAGAGATATTGAATGATGAGTGGTTGAGATATTGAATGATGAGTGGTAGATATATTGAATGATGAGTGGCAGACATATTGAATGATGAGTGGTAGAGATATTGAATGATGAGTGGTAGATATATTGAATGATGAGTGGTTGAGATATTGAATGATGCGTGGTTGAGATATTGAATGATGAGTGGTTGAGATATTGAATGATGAGTGGTTGAGATATTGAACGATGCGTGACAGAGATATTGAATGATGAGTGGTTGAGATATTGAATGATGAGTGACAGAGATATTGAATGATGAGTGGTTGAGATATTGAATGATGAGTGGTAGATATATTGAATGATGAGTGGCAGACATATTGAATGATGAGTGGTTGAGATATTGAATTATGAGTGACAGAGATATTGAATGATGAGTGGTAGATATATTGAATGATGAGTGGTAGATATATTGAATGATGAGTGGTAGATATATTGAATGATGAGTGGTAGATATATTGAATGATGAGTGGTTGAGATATTGAATGATGCGTGGTTGAGATATTGAATGATGAGTGACAGAGATATTGAATGATGAGTGGTAGATATATTGAATGATGAGTGGCAGACATATTGAATGATGAGTGGTTGAGATATTGAATTATGAGTGACAGAGATATTGAATGATGAGTGGTAGATATATTGAATGATGAGTGGTAGATATATTGAATGATGAGTGGTTGAGATATTGAATGATGCGTGGTTGAGATATTGAATGATGAGTGACAGAGATATTGAATGATGAGTGACAGAGATATTGAATGATGAGTGGTTGAGATATTGAATGATGAGTGGTTGAGATATTGAATGATGAGTGGTTGAGATATTGAATGATGAGTTGTTGAGATATTGAATGATGAGTGGTTGAGATATTGAATGATGAGTGACAGAGATATTGAATGATGAGTGACGGAGATATTGAATGATGAGTGGTAGATATATTGAATGATGAGTGACGGAGATATTGAATGATGAGTGGTAGAGATAATAAATGATGAGTATCTAATATATTAAAGGATGAGTGATAGGTATATTTAGTAATGAGTAACAGAAATATTGAATAATGAGTTCTTAAGTTGATGGCGACTTTCTTTAGCGGAGGAGAAAAAATTGCCACAAAGTGACCAATGAAATAACGGGAAAAGTCAAATTCGTCACTTGAAGGATGAAACCACCCCCCACCCCCGGTTAACATGCAAGACTGTATAGATGACGAAAGACAAGTTGAAATTGTTCAGGTTTTGTGAAATGTGAAATCAGATATTTCGAAAACGGGAGACTAGCTTTATTTGCTTAAAGTTAGTACCTGGGAAAATTTGGCGGAGTCGACAATAAATCAAGAATTTTATGCATATCAGTGGGATTTCTTGCGTCAAACTTGACCGTTTACCATCATTCTGAACAAAAATAAATGAGATGACCAATGGAATATTTCACCTTTGAGTTTTTGTTTTCATGGCCATGCATAAAAGATTCTATAGATTGAACGAAAGTAAGAAACACCAAAACAAAACAAAATAATAACAATAAAAAATGTATATACGTCGTATACCTTGCGCATACCCAGATATATACATATACATATATACATATACATATATACATATACATACTGCATGTATGTACACAGGTATTCATCGTTATCCTTATGTGTCATATTCTTGTCCAGAACGTGGTCTTCCTTATGAATTCTCTGAACACCTCGCTATTCTGGGCGAGTTTCACTAATCACACGAAGGAGAGTTAAACATCTGGTTGGTATCCACTCAGATAATCACTAGCAACACGAAGGAAGAAACTAGATCAGAGAAATTAAAAATGTCACGCTGATCTTGGATGTGTCGCACCAAAAGAAAATATATACTACCAAGTTGTAAACCATGACACAACTCATTCCTTTCTCCAGGCTATATCCTGATACCCCGTGGGATGTTGAGACCGAACTTAAAATAATAAGATAATGAACAGTTATAAATTATGTAGTTTTACATAAAACAACAGCGAGCGTGATACATAATACTGGAGACAGAGAGCTGTGGAGAGTCATGATCGCCTACGCCAGCCGACATTCCACCTGATGATGATGATGAGTTTTAGATAGTTTTAATTTTTGTTGCTGTTCTTTACCTACCGTCCACGTGGTGACTACAGTTTGAGAACGACAACAGAGAAAGCATATAACAATAACACTGTTATGACAATATTGTGAAATTTACTTTTGATTATGTCTTGGGAAGGCAATCTGTTTCTTAATTTACGATGTAGAGTTTATTATTGCATTATTTTCCGTTCAACACTTAATGTCAAGTGTACAAATAAAAACCAAATAAAAAAACAATGTTAGAATAAATCTGTCCAACTTTTTGACATGATTATACCTAATTTATATTAGTCGTCTGTCTCATGATTTATCACCAGACAAAGTATAAGCTGACGATTTCTTTTGAATAATCATTCGTTACCAGAAACTATATAGAGAAAGGTGTAGGTATAACATACACATCTGCTGAACCACAGGAAACACTTAAGGTAAGACATACACGAACTGTGTTCAGTTTTTAAAACAGTTAATTTAGAAAATACAGCAAGTTTGTTCAATTATATGAAATATAGTTGAAGTAGGACATACATAAGCTGTGTTGTAGTTCCCGACATTTTCGAACCTCGACTCCATTTTATAGAAGCGAAGTGGCTAGAGACCCCGCTACTTTAAAAAAAAAATGACGTAAACAGAACAGAGACACAACGCATTTCCATTCTCTGGACTAGATCCTGCTGGAAATCTAGTAGGGCCATTGTGCTGCTATATGTGAGATTCAGTGGGAGTTTGAGAATGAACGCCGAAGAAGAAGAAGAAACAAAATTACGCCGTTTAATAAGGTAAACATAGAGTTTTCAGTATAATAGAATTCAATATAATTTCAACCTTAGTCATATTTAATGTGATTTAAATTGTAACTCATTGACAAGCTTCAAAAATTGCGGTTAAGTTTTCGTTAATGCCAACCTTTTGCCATTCTCAAAATTTGATCAGTTTTTGTATTGGAATCGAATAAAAAAAATCATTGAAAATGTGTTGTAAAAAATATGTAGATACAAAGGGGAGTACAATAAATTCCCTTCATCCACGGATATCTCCAACTGATGACGATGATGATGCAGTCACTTCCTTAGCTGTAAGCAGGTATCTCTTGACAGCCCATAGTCTTTCTTACAGAAGTACATGACCTCCGCAGGTGAGTGAACGACGGGATACCCAAACTGATATAAGGTTTCATCTCTCGAGGACATTGTTGTGTTGGGGAGGGGTGTTTATGGATGCAAGTTCAGTCCCCGAATGGAGGTATTCCAGTATAACAGTATCCCAGGATGTTCGCGTAATGCCAGGAGCGACGGATATGTTTCTGGGACAACTAGTTTCATTCTTCCGTTAGATCTGTTGACTCACCTGCAGTGATGACACACATAACATTCACCGCCACTTAGGAGTCAGCCAGAAAATGATAAAGATGCATCAATATAAAGATTGGTTAAAGGTATAAGCAAAGAATACGCCAGGCACAATGGGTGTCCTTCAGTAATAATGCACCTACATTAATTCTATTCTATCACAGACCATAAAGTCACACGTAGATGAACGCCAACCCAGTTGATATAACCAAAACAGAGGTTAGAGGTTAGAATCGTGGCTGTCGCCTCTTAGAAGGGGGGGGGGAATACATGCGACCAGCTTAAATAAAAAAAATTGCACATGGGAATGACTGGGATGCATGTAACTTGCGGTCATCAATAAATGACGAAAAGGGTGGGACTTTAATGGATGTGAGTATGTCTGAGGGAAGCCTTTTTGATTTGGTCAGAAGTTCTCAAATAATGGGGTACTCTGATTTTGAACGGATCTATACTAAGCGGAGGTCCAGAGACTAGGACCAGGACTAGGTTTGGGACTCAGGTTGAGACCGGAGCTAAGAATTAGTTAGATGTAATAGTTAGGGAAGTTTAAGTTTTAAAGGTAGTTAGAAAGTTTTAGTAGATCTTGATAATCTCACAGTTGAGAGAAGGATTAAGTCTCTAGGAAAGCCTGTGATCTCAGAGCTGTTTAATTTCTTAAGATGTTGTCAGGGCCGGATTTAGACTTGATAGGGCCCTAAGCTATTTGAGATATGAGGCCCTAAGCTATTTGAGATATGGGGCCCTAAGCTATTTGAGATATGAGGCCCTAAGCTATTTGAGATATGAGGCACTAAGCTATTTGAGATATGAGGCACTAAGCTATTTGAGATATGAGGCATTAATCTATTTGAGATATAGGGCCCTAAGCTATTTGAGTTATGGGGCCCTAAGCTATTTGAGATATGGGGTCCTTTAACGATTAAGAATATATAGATAGTGAAATTTAAAAAAAATTTGGGGCTCCCAAGAAAGTGGGGGTCCTAAGCTATAGCTTCTTCTTCTTCTTTCGTTCACTTGAAACATGTCTATATCTGTAATTCTGTCTCCTTAATAAAACTCACTGTCTTTTGTAGTTCATACAGTGTCCCATAGAGCTTTGATTCCAGTGTTGTTTCCTCTGGCCAATATGTCTGCCTAAGCATTTCATGCTCAGAACACTCTTGAAGTATATGTTTGGCACTCTGTGCTGCCTGTCCACATGTACACATGGCCGTGTTGCCAATCTTGAACTTTGTATACATGTGACTGCGGAGTCGGTTGTGTCCTGTTCTGAGACGTAGAATTATAACTTGTTCTGATCTGTTCATATTGTGATAGTCATCTTGTGTTGGTGTTTGTGGCTTTCTTATTGACTTTATCATCTGTTTTTTCTGATGGTAGGTGATTGGTATATCTGGTTGGTCTTCGGCAGCACCTTCCTTAGCCAGTTGGTCTGCTTTTTCATTTCCTGGTATTCCACAGTGAGAGGGTATCCACTGCATGGTTACCCTATACTGGTAAGACAATTCGCTAAGTAGTTTTTTTAAGTCTGTTAGTTTTCCAGACTGGAGAGCTTGAAGCACTGACCTTGCATCTGTCAGGAATACCACAGGCTGTAGGTCAGAGTTGGAGTTCAGCAGTTTTTTTAGCTGCCACACTAATTGCCTGGATTTCTGCATCATAATTATTGCAGAATTTTCCTGTAGGTGTTCTGATTGTATCTCTAGGCTTGTGTGGATATTCTATATATACACCTGCACCTCCATTCCTCACAGCATTCTGTGCTGACCCATCTGTGTACACTCTGACCCATATATCTTGTGGATATTCCTCATCAAGGAAACTGAGGGTGACTGTCATTCGCTGCACACTGTTCTGTTCGTCCTCGCTTAGTATTCCTTTCACATGGGTCTGAATGTATATTGGCATTCCATGGCTTTCACTCCACGGGGTTTGCTCTGGTACAGACCTTAAGGGGCTGTCAACTTCAGGTAGGTCTGTAAGTTGTCTACGGAGTCGTTTAGCTTGATGGATAAAGCTACTCCTTTTCAGTCGTCCCATTGCTAGATTTTGGAATCTTTCCTTCATTGGATAACTTGGCATACACTGAAACTTTTCTGCTTGAATTAGTACTTTTGTGTCTCTGCGTTCGCCAAGTGTTTGCATTCTTCCCATTTTCTGCATCTCTGCTATGGGTGTTGATTTCATTGCTCCCAACATTATTCTAAGTGCCTGGTTTTGCACTTTATCTAGATCTTGTAATGTGGTGTTTGATGCAGGACACCACGCAGCTGAACCGTATTCCAGGTGTGGTCTTATGCCTTGCTGGTAAACTTTACTGAGTATATTTCCACTGGCTCCCCATGTGGTTCCACTTAGTTTTCTCAGGATAGCTAGCTTCCTCCTGGCTTTTGTTGTTGCTTTGTTTATGTGCTGCTTCCATGTCAGCTTATCATCAAAAGTAACTCCGAGGTATGTGGGTTGTTTGTCTTCTTTCAAGAGCTCTCCATCTATCTTGATATGACCAGCTTTTTGTTTTGGTGAGAGGGTAAAGAGTGTAGTGCTGCACTTATCTGTGTTAATGCTGACGCACCATCTATTTGCCCATAAGGTTAGGGCATCGATAGCTCTTTGTATTTGTTTAGTGGCCACTGTTGCATGTTCTTCCGTGCACCAGATCACCAGGTCGTCAGCATACATTGCCACTTTGATCCCGTGTGGTAGTTCAGCAACTAGGTCATTGATGTAAACCAAGAAAAGTGTGGGTGACAGGACTCCTCCCTGGGGGACTCCATGACGCAGTAGAACTTTCTTGCTCTTGCGACCATCTAATTGTACCCTGGCTCTTCTATTATGCAGGTATGCTTTTACCCATTTGTACATTCTTGAGCTAACCCTGCAATTTCGCAATTTCTTTAGGAGCCCTTCTTTCCAGACCTTATCAAATGCTTTCCTGAGGTCTATCCATGCTGCTAGTACCAGTTTCTTATCTTGGAAGGCATCCTCAATCTCTTGGGAGAGGTAGGTCGCCTGATCTTCAGTAGAGTAGCACTGTCTGAAACCTGCTTGCTGTGATACCAGAAGGTTTTCACTTTCAAGGTACCACTGCATCCTAAGATTGATAATGCGTTCCATTGTTTTACATAGACAGCTTGTGAGGCTGATGGGCCTGTAGTTGGAGACTGTGTTGCCATCTTTTCCTGATTTGAGGAGTGGTATCATTATTGCTTCTCTCCACGCCTGTGGTACATTATCTGTGGACCAGCTTGTGTTAAAGATCTGCAGTAGCTTTGCTCTTGCTGCAATTCCCAGGTTTCTAATCATTTCATTGGACACTCCATCAGCTCCAGGGGACTTTTTCATTTTCAATTTGGATATTGCATGCTCCAGTTCTCTCATTGTGATTGGTGCCTCCATGACTTCAGGTATAGGTTCACCTTGTCCAATGTTTTGCTGGTTCTCTCGAACCTCCTGTTGTTTGTCTGGGCTGACTTTGACGTTATTGTCTTCTGCAAAGGAATCTGCAAAGTAATCAGCTGCATGTTTACCTGTTAAAATGTTTCTATCTTTATAAAGTGTGATCCTGGTATTTCTCCCTGTACCTTCATCATTTAGTTGTTTTACAAGTTTCCATAATTTCCTAGTATCTCTTTCTAGGTTCAGCGACTCTGTTTTTTCTTTCCAGCTGCTCCGTCTGGCTTGTAACTTGGCTCTTTGAAATTTAGCCTTTGTTTGCTGATATTTGTTGTGATGTTCTTGGCTAGGTCTGTTCTCAGCCTGCTGTCTAGATGTTTCCATCTCATTTTGCAGCTTTTCCAGTTCATCATTCCAGTAGGGTTTGTAGTTTTTGCGTGCCCCCCTGGGTATGGTTTTACTAGCAGCATGTAGTATACATCTATTAAATTCACTCACTGCTCTATTGATGTCTTTGTCCAAGTTCATGTCCTTAGCTAGAACACTGGTTAAATGCTGGTACATTTTCCAGTCTGCCCTTTTATAGTTCCACCTAGTGAGCGTGCTGCTGTCCGTGGTAAATTCATTGTGGATTTCCAGAAATACTGGTCTGTGGTCACTACCTCCAAGCTGCTTTCCAACAACACGTGTGATGTTCCATTCCAAGCCTGGTGAGTGGAATGCTAGGTCTGGTGTAGAGGTGGTGTGCCATGCTCTCGAGTAGAAGGTTGGCGAGTCTGCTGGCTGGTTAATAAGGATGAGATTATTTTCATCCTGCCAGCTCTCAAGTTCCTCACCTCTCTTGTCGATATGATCGTAGCCCCAGCTCTGAGAGTGGCTGTTGAAGTCACCACACACCATAAGTCTCTCTTTGTCTGGAATTGTGTCTAGTGCCAATGGTTTATCATTTGGGCAGTAGTAGTTCAGGAGATGGAATTCTGCACTGTCTGTTTTTAGGTGGAGCATCTGGTATTCTGCCCCTTCCATATATACTTCAATCTGACATGCGCTGATATTGTTTTTAACAAGTGTCAGAATTCCACCCTTTCGCCTGTCCTTTCGGTCAGATCGGTAGCACTGGTAGCCTCTGATTTTGAAGGCTATGTCGCTGATGAGGTGTGTTTCTTGGATACAGCATATGTTAACTTGTTCTTCACTGAGGACATTTTCAAGTTCCAATTTTTTGCTGTATCCATCTCTTTTACTGTTGACACCCTCAGCATTCCAGTGCATTATTTTTATTGGTCGTTTGTTTGTTTGGCCAGTAGCTCTATTCCCTTGCCTCCTGGCTCCTCGGGGCAATTGAGAAGGACTTCCAGTAACTGAGGTTGAGCCCTTTCGAGGTATAGGGCCCGGCACCGTCCCTGCCTGAACGTCCGCCACAGGGCAGGCACCATAACTATTTATAGATGTAGACATGTTTCCATTGTGTTTTGTGCGTGGCATCCTGATTATCTGTGCGCCTTTTGGCTGGATGCCTCCGTATTCAGCACTCTGCTTACTAGGGCAGGACTATGGTCCTGCTCGAGTGGGACTGCCCGACCAGTCTTAGTTTCCAGCCCCTGATGGCTGAACTAAGCTCCATCACCTCTGCACGGTTCTGGTCTCGATGGAGTAAGCTATAGCTAGTTTAGCTTATAGTTAAATCTGGCACTGAATGCTGTACATTGAATTATTGATGTCGTAACCTTGGATATTGTAACCTGGATGTTATAAACCTGAACGTTGTGACGAAGCAATAAATAGGTTTTATATATATGAGAACTGGTTGTGGCCATCTTATGGAATACGACAGTATATTAGACTACAACTGCTTATATTTCACAACTTGTGTTGAAGATACATAAACGTAGTGGTATCATCTGTAACACTATCATAACTAGAGACGGCATGACTCATTGACGGCCTTCACAAGACAACAGGATCATAGATAGTCCGTGTGCAAGAACAATCCAGGGAACATTTAAGGCAGGAAATACATCCATTTTTTTAAACTACAGGAAACAGTTAAGGCTGTTCACCAACCTTTGATCAAGTGCAGAGAACAGTTAATGTAGGGCATTCATCAACATTGTTCAGCTACTTGTAACAGTTAGGGCAGTGGCGTAACAAGGGTGGTGCGGGGGGGGGGGAGGCCGCACCGGACATCAAGGCTTGAGGGGCATCAAAATGCTCCTCAAAATAATGAAAACAGAAATGGGGTTTAAGTGCCTTTGTCGTGCCAAAGTTGATGCCCCACATCGCTAAAAAATAACATTTCTCCTTGTTAAGCCCATTTATTTGGCAATTAGGTAATAACACATTTCTGGCACATTATTATAAAACATTAAAATTAAAATTAGTTAATAAGTAGAACTAGTTCCTCTCGAAAGAAAACACTTCCACAATTTACTTCAAAATTATATTTAGCTTGTAAGAAAAACGAAAAATAAGTTTCAGTTTCGATCTCAATCCATTCAGTCGTTCACCTAGCACCGGAAAAGTCCGTCCATAAGCAGTCTTTGAGTTTGATGACAAATCAAATTTATTTCTAGCATTCTAGTGTTGAATTATATCATTCAACGACAATGAACTAGAGTATATTTAGAATAGATATATAGAATATATTTAGAATATCCCTAGAATATATCTAGGTGACATCGGTAAAGATCAAACATTTAAATCAAATTTTAAACTTTGGCAGGCACAATTCGTGTTTCACCACATCATAAAGTCCTATAACCTAACTATAACCAGTGAAGAAATCAGATAGTGAAAAAGTGTAAAAAGTGTTGTGTACAAGTGCATTCTGGATATTAGAAAAAACTCCTTAACTGAGAGCTAATTTTAAAGAATTTAAAGAATTTTAACGTGAGCTAGAATTTAAAGAAAAGGACCAAAAGCCTTTGGAATTACTTCCCTTCATTCAGAAACGTTGAACAATTTTCAATCAGAAAAAGTGAATTTATAATTTTAAAATAAATTTTAAAATTTATTTATGTCTTTGTTATAATTGGATAAAATTGGGTAAAGTTTTACTCGGATGTTTTTGTTTAAAAAAAATCTATTTCAGGAGGGGGGGGGCGGCATCAAAATATTCATCGCACTGGGCAGCACTTACCCTAGGTACACCACTGAGTTAGGACTACATACATCAACCTTTGTTGAAATATAGAAAACAATTAAATTCAGAAATGTATAAATATCTTGGACAGTTAGTTTAGGGTACACAGACTGGACATTGTCTTTAAATGCGTGTCATAGGAGGCGAGTAAGGACAGTTAGGAGACAGGCTGACAAGCTGTCACCTGTGAGAAAATCATCATTGTCACATCTTGTCACAATTTCTTACTTCTGCCTTCTATCAAATAAGCCCAATAGATGATGAAGAAATTCAGACATTGTGCCTCTGTTCGTTTCTGACAGACTTGTCGGTGGTGGAGAATGCTAGATGTGTCATCACTGAATAGTCATAGAGGTCAACAGACTCGACATAAGTATGATGACATAGTTGGCCCAGAGGTGTATGCTATGCACTTGGGGGGGGGGGATAATGATTCTTCGTTACTGCCGAATTGGAGTGCCTATCTTAGGGGATTAAACGTGCATCCATACCCCCCCCCCCCCCCTTTAACACAGCCATAACCTGGAGACACGGAAGCTTATACGGGTTTTGGTATAACGTAGTTGCTCAACTGAGGATGACCTGTGGTTTTGTCAGAAAGGCTATGGGCTATCAGGAGCTAACTGCCCATAGCTAACGGGATTCCTTCAACAGCATTACAACTACAGGGTACAATTAGGTCATCATCATTACGTGCCGCAACGAAGGTTGGCTGAAATTGTTTTTGCTGTTCTTTTCCTACCGTCCACGTGTACCGTACAGTTTGAGAACGACAACAGAGAAAGCATAAAACAATAACACTGTTATGACAATATCGTGAAATTTACTTTTGATCATGTCTTGGGAAGGGAATCTGTTTCTTAATTTACGTTCTTGAAGTATACGTGTCCTGAAATTAACTCGTAGTGGACCAAACGCCAGACTATTTGTTTTTAAAAATCCCATTTGCTGGTTTTGTCCCTGTCCTACTAAGACGTCTCAGAATGTTGGCAACTCCTTCAGTCTACCTAATTCCTTATATTCCTCTGCCTCTTGTTGTTTCCATTTACAAGGTGATGCTCTTGTTGCTCAGCAATAATGGTTAATTCTCATTAAGTGGCCGAGCCATTTCAGGCTCTGTTTTTCAATATAAACGTTGATCACAAACATTGTTCCAACAGTTCTTGTAATCTCTTCATTCCTCACATGATCTCTTCTTGTAATCTCTTCATTCCTCACATGATTTCTTGTAATCTCTTCATTCCTCACATGATCTCTTCTTGTAATCTCTTCATTCCTCACATGATCTCTTCTTGTAATCTCTTCCTTCTTCACATGATCTCTTCTTGTTCTATTTGCTGCTTTTCTTTGACATCTCATTTTACACGTAGGTAAACTTTCGTCGTTCTTGTTCTTTAGTTAGTGTCCATGTCTGACATTGATAACATAATATTGGTACGAACATTGTACGTATGATTTTTCTTTTGATCTCAATCAAGATAGATTTAAAACTAAATACCATTTTGCATATTTCTCACCAGATGAACACTGGCTGTATTACCTTGATTGTGGCTGTCATTTATGTTACTCTACTTCACGAAGGTACGTTTGTGTTACATGTTTTTTTTATAAACTGTAAACCATTCTTTAATTTATATTTAACTATTTTTATTTGAATCCATTGTAGAAAAGAGCTACTACATTAGACACGATTTGTTTTTCTATTTTAGATTTGTTTATTTATTTGTGTTTGTTTGCTAAGAAATATTCAGCAGACATTTTGTGTGTGTTTGTTTGCTAAGAAATATTCAGCAGACATTTTGTGTGTGTTTGTTTGATAAGAAATATTCAACAGACATTTTGTGTGTGTTTGTTTGCTAAGAAATATTCAGCAGACATTTTTTGTGTGTTTGATTTGAGCTAGAAGCAAGTATACATTGTTCTGCTAGTATACATCAAAGCTGCGAAATTAGTGCCTTTCAGCCCAGCACATCAGATTTCGGTATGATTTTAATTTGGGTGTGCCTGAATCCAAATAGCCGATTGATTTGCAGTATTATTGTGACGTCTCAGAGCGTTCGTAACTCCTTCAATCCGTCTTCTACTTGGTCTTCCCTTGTCTCTTGTTGTTTCGATTTTCGTGATGAATGTTCTTGCCGCTTGCTAATAAGAGCTTATTTCTCATTCAGTCAACGAATCATTTCAGTTTCTGTTTTTAAATATATTTGAGCACAGACATTATTTCAACAGTTCTTGTAATCTCTTCATTTTTCTTAATATTAAGTCAACGAATCATTTCAGTTTCTGTTTTTAAATATATTTGAGTACAGACATTGTTTCAACAGTTCTTGTAATCTCTTCATTTCTCATTCAGTCAACGAATCATTTCAGTTTCTGTTTTTAAATATATTTGAGCACAGACATTGTTTCAACAGTTCTTGTAATCTCTTCATTTCTCATTCAGTCAACGAATCATTTCAGTTTCTGTTTTTAAATATATTTGAGCACAGACATTGTTTCAACAGTTCTTGTAATCTCTTCATTTCTCACATGATCTCTTCTGGTTCTGTTTGCTGCTTTTCTTAGACATAACATCCCACACGTAGTAAGCTTTCTCTCTTGTTCTTTTGTTAGTGTCCATGTCCGACATTCATAACATAATAATGGTTTGAAGATTGGACTTATGATTCGCCTTTCGGTTTAAAGCGGGATAGATTTGTGTTTCAAAAGTGGTGCATGTTCATAATTTACATAATTGTCTTGTGTAAACTCTTGTCACAAGCTGTCTGTCCATTCTTCAGTTGACTTTTGTAAACTGTTACCACAAGCTGTCTGTCCATTCTTCAGTTGACTTTTGTAAACTCTTGCGACAAGCTGTCTGTCCATTCTTCAGTTGTATGAAAAATACTATCTAGATATTTACATTTTTGCAATTCAGTAATTGATCATTTTTCTGTATGTTGATTGTACTGGGTTCTGACTGGAACTTTGAGTCTACATACACTCTGGTGGCTGCTGGAACGTATGGCGGAACACTTATGGGAATGTCACGTGTGCTATGATGTTGATTTGTAATCCAGAATCAATGTTATGGGTTATATTCAGAATCAATGTTATGGGTTATATCCAGAATTAATGTTATGGGTTATCTGCATATATACATTTCTTGGCAATTATTTGTGATTATGTGTCTAAGATACAGGTAATGTGTTGTTGCATTAATTATCCATGTATTTTTATATTTAACCTTTGTTCCTCTATGAATGTGTTGATTATTTATCATGAATTTTATTCTCTTTTTTAATCTATTGTCCATAATCTCTCTCTGCTTGATTTTGATTTATCGACTTGATTTATACTAGTCTATGTAGCTCCTGCTCACTTTCTGCTAAGAAGACTGTCTCATGTCTCATGTCTCATGTCTCATAGCGCATAGTCATCCATGGAACCCCTCAATTCTGGAAGCAGAGCCGTCTCAGTAGGCCATATTTTCTCCCACTCTTCTTGGTAGAGTTGACAGGCATGAAGAATGTGTTCTGCACTCTCTGGGCTCAGTCCACAGTTGCACAGGTCTGTCTCACCAATCTTCAGCTTTCGGAACATGTGACTTCCCAGTCTGTTGTGACCAGTTCGTAGTCTGAAGATGATGGTTTGTTCCTTGCGTGACATTTGGTGGTAGGGGTCCTTTGGTTCTGCAGTTGGGTGCATTTGCTTCCACTTTTTCTTATATCCTGCTTTTAACATGGTCTTACATTCATAGTACGTATTATAATTTTCTATTTGTTCCAGTGATCCCCCTTTCCTTGCCAGGAGATCAGCTTTTTTCATTTCCAGGTATGCCACAGTGACCTGGGATCCACTGCAGTACTGTTTCTTTGGTAGTACTGCTGAGGTGTAGTAAGCAGGCTGTAAGTTCATTCATGCTCGTATTCTTGGATCTTTCAATGCCTGCAATACTGACTTTGCATCCGTTAGAAAATAATTACATGTCTGTTGTGACTCGGCAAGCAATTCATGAGCATTTTGGCTGCCTCTATTATGGCTTCCATTTCTGCATTGAAATTTGTGGAATGTTTGCTTGTGGGTATGGATTCCTCTATTTCTTTTCCATCTGGTGTTACTATATATATTCCTGATCCTCCATCTAATACTGCCTCTTTCGCTGATCCATCTGTATATACATGTGTCCATATATCCTTTGGGTATGCTTTTTGTATGTGATTCTTAGTTGTCTCCTTTAGTACTTGTATAGTAGTTTCTGTTTTCGAAATAATGCTTGGTATATTGTCCATAATTCTTGGGAATTTTTCCCTGTCCCATGTTGGGTATGTGCTAAAGATGTTTAGTGGTTTTAGGTTTTGTAGGTCTGTATCTGTGAGTGATTTCTGTAGCTGTTTAGCGGAGTGTAGAAAGCTACCTCTTTTGAGTCGCTCTTTTGTAGGTCTGCTTAGTCTTTAGTTCATTTGATGACTCTCCAAACATTTGAACTTTGCATACTGTGTGAGGATTTTTTCATTTCTTCTTTCTTCCATTGATGGCAAACCTGTGCATGTTTCCATTTCTGTGATTGGGGTAGTATTCATACCTCCTGTTATAATTCTGAGATTGTGGTTTTGTAACTTTGAGATCTTTTGAGTGTTACTCTTAGCTGCAGTCCCCCATGCTGACATTCCATATTCAAAAGCTGGTCTTACGTAACCTGTATATGCTCTACCTAGAATTTTTCCATTTGCACTCCAATCTGTTCCAGCCAATTTTTAAGGAGTGCTGTCCTCATTGTACCTTTTGTTTGGCACTTGTCTATGTGCTGATGTAAGTCTTGGATCAAAAGTGACTCCAAGGTATGTAGGTGTCTCATCAAAGGCAATGTTTGACCATTTATGGTTAGTATGATTTTCTGTGGTTTGGTGGACATGCTGAAGATGGTATAGGTATTTTTTGGGCATTGATAGACATGGCCCATTGGTCTGTCCACTTGGCCAAATTGTCCATAGATTCTTGTAACCTTATTTTTGTTGTGCCTACGCTCTCTTCAATGTACCATATCGCCAGATCGTCTGCATACATTGCAGCATTCACTTTACGTGAGAGAATTTGGTCAATGTCATTCATGAATATAAGGAATAGAGTGGGGGATAGAACACCTCCCTGTGGTACTCCATTCTTAAAGAGTTTATTTCTGCTGGGCTTCATTTCAAGCTTCACTGCTGCTTTTCGGTTGTGCAGGTAGTATTTTATCCAGTAATACATGCGCCCTGTCACTTTGTTTTGTTGTAGTTTAAGGAGGAATCCATCTTTCCACACACAATCAAAGGCTTTTCCCATATCTACAAACACCACTGATGTATGCTTTTTCCCCTGGAATGGCGATAGCTGGATAGCTGTCCACCTTTTTTTTTGGCTTGCCTTTCTTGTGTATGGGTATCATTATGGCGGTTTTCCACACCTGTGGCACTAAACCTCTATCCCAACAGTTGTTAAAAAATTGTATTAATTTACTTTTTGCTGATTGTCCGATGTGAATTAGCAGTTCATTTGGTATGTCATCTGGGCCAGGTGATTTCCTAAGTTTTAATACTGCTAGTTCTTCATTTAGTTCATTGATCGTGAATGGAATATTCATGACATCTTGTTTATCTTTGCTGATCTCTTTTTCGATCTTCTGTAGTTCTTTTCTTAATTCTCTTCTCTTATTTTCATCGACTTTGTGGCAGGCAGTACTTTGGTAATGCTGTATAAAGTGATTTGCAGCCTTCTTTCCCGTGAGTACATCTCCGCCATTCTCTATAGCTACTAGTGCTGTTTTGTAATCTTCGTTGTTGAGTGTTTGTGTTATTTTCCATAGTTTTCTTCCCTTGTAAATTTAAATGTAAGTTTAAATTTTCTGTTTTTTCATGCCAGCTTTTCCTTGTGTTTGTAATTGTCATTTTTCTTAGTTTTGTTACAGCAGCTTTTAGTGATATGTTGTTTTCTGTGGATGGGATTTTTTTCTGCTGTGTCTCTGGCCTTTGACACTTCTTTCTCCAACTCATCGAGTTCGTCAGAACAGTACGGTTTGTAATTTTTCCTTGCACCTCTTGGTATGGTTTGCTTGGCGGCTTGAAGAAGTGCAGAAGCCAGGAGTTAAGCAGTTTTGTTCACATTTTTAATCCTTGGATTTATGGTTTTTGTGAATTTGTATGTCAGGTCGGCATACTTAATCCAGTTTGCTTTCTTGAAGTTCCATCTGGGTGTGGTTGTGGGGCCAGCAGGGTTAATGTCAATTGTGAGTTTGATGGGGCGATGGTCACTTCCACCAAGCTGCTCCAGCATTTCCCTGTATGTTATTTTCGCTAAAGCATCTGTTGCAAAGGCTAGGTCAGGGGTTGAGGTGGTGTGCCATCTTCTAGAGTAGAAAGTTGGGGGGTCTACAGGTTCATTAAGCAGTTGAAGGTTCACCTCGCACTGCCAGTCTTCCACTTCTTCTCCTCTAGTATCTTGTTCTCTATATCCTCAACTCTGAGAGTGGCTATTGAAGTCACCAATCACAAGACAGTTATATTTTTCTGTGTTAATTGTGTGTAGAGATAGGCTCTTTTCTTGTGGACAGTAATAGTTATATACTGTGACCTCTTTAGTTGGAAGGGTTAGACAGGTTCCAATGATTTAAGTCTGTTCTTCTGTGTCTACTCGAATTTCAGAGGCAACGATATTGTTTTTCACAAGTATAAGAACTCCTCCTTTATGTCTTTTTTCTCTATCGTTCCGAAATGTTTGGTATCCTCGGATGTTGAATCTATTGTTGTTTGTGAGGTGTGTTTCCTGTATACATGCTATGTCGATTTCCTCTGTGTGTAATCGGTTTGCAAGTGCAGTCTTTTTATTGTACATACCCTCTGCATTCCACTGCAATATTTTTAAGTGCTTATTTTTGTCTTTGTCTGCATCATGATCTATATGTGATTTTTTTGAACCAGTAGTTTTTTTTGTCTGATCTCTTTTCCTGGTTCCACAAATTGAGACAGAGGTACCACTAGTCGCTGAGGGTGGTCTCCTTCGAGGCTTAGAGCCCGGCACTTCATCCGCCTGACGGGATTCCACAGATGAAGCACCAAAACGAATCATCTGTAACCTTTTATTTGACATGTGAAGTCATTGCGTGACACTGTGGTTTTCATCCGTGGCAGTCATGCCATGGCTGGACTATTTTGTACCTTTCGGTCCAGTATCTCCGTCTTCCATCTTACTTTTGAGTCAGGATGTGTTTCCCTAGCCCTTGTCCATCAAAGGATTGTCCACAGGGCAGTGGATGTTTAATTTTGGAGTTTTCCGTCTCCTAGACAACTTGCCTAATAGGGTTAACGAGCAACATCTTCCCGGGGTTTTGAGGTAGAGTTCCCCTCTCGTAGGATAATTTCTTTGTTTCCAGATATTCATTATCCTCCTCTGTGGTTTATTTTTTGTGATCTAATGCACTTCTGACTCAGGGATGGTGATTTAAGAACATTGCTCTCTATTATTCTAATATCCATAATTCCCCGTTTACCCTACCCAACCCTCTAACCCTACCTAAACCCTATCTCTACCCCTCCTCTCCCCCCTGTCACGTTCCTGGAGTGGTGTCAGTGACCACACTCCAGCAACCTGAGCTTATAGCGGCTCATACTCGCTTTGATGCTGCCAGTCAATGGACACATTGAGTATTTCAGTGGGGATATCAGCGCCGCCTGATATCCCACCCCGTCCTCGTGGTCAGCAACACCGTTTTGTCAGCGGCTGTTTATTTGCCCAGAGGGATATTCACAGCTAGCCTCAAGAGGCTTTTCCACTATCCGCCACTTGCGGACGCTCTGGTAGGGGTCGGTATCCCCCGCAGGGTTTTCACATCTAATTGATTCAGTTGATCAAATAGATTGAATGTTAGTAGATGTTTTCACACTTTATTGATATAGTTGATCAAATAGATTGAATGTTACTAGACGTTTTCACACTTTATTGATGTAGTTGATCAAATAGATTGAATGTTACTAGACGTTTTCACACTTTATTGATGTAGTTGATCAAATAGATTGAATGTTACTAGATGTTTTCACACTTTATTGATGTAGTTGATCAAATAGATTGAATGTTAGTAGATGTTTTCACACTTTATTGATGTAGTTGATCAAATAGATTGAATGTTACTAGATGTTTTCACACTTTATTGATGTAGTTGATCAAATAGATTGAATGTTACTAGATGTTTTCACACTTTATTGATGTAGTTGATCAAATAGATTGAATGTTACTAGATGTTTTCACACTTTATTGATGTAGTTGATCAAATAGATTGAATGTTACTAGATGTTTTCACACTTTATTGATGTAGTTGATCAAATAGATTGAATGTTAGTAGATGTTTTCACACTTTATTGATGTAGTTGATCAAATAGATTGAATGTTACTAGATGTTTTCACACTTTATTGATGTAGTTGATCAAATAGATTGAATGTTAGTAGATGTTTTCACACTTTATTGATGTAGTTGATCAAATAGATTGAATGTTACTAGATGTTTTCACACTTTATTGATGTAGTTGATCAAATAGATTGAATGTTAGTAGATGTTTTCACACTTTATTGATGTAGTTGATCAAATAGATTGAATGTTACTAGACGTTTTCACACTTTATTGATGTAGTTGATCAAATAGATTGAATGTTAGTAGATGTTTTCACACTTTATTGATGTAGTTGATCAAATAGATTGAATGTTAGTAGATGTTTTCACACTTTATTGATGTAGTTGATCAAATAGATTGAATGTTAGTAGATGTTTTCACACTTTATTGATATAGTTGATCAAATAGATTGAATGTTACTAGACGTTTTCACACTTTATTGATGTAGTTGATCAAATAGATTGAATGTTAGTAGATGTTTTCACACTTTATTGATATAGTTGATCAAATAGATTGAATGTTACTAGACGATGAAGATGATGAAATAATTCCCTTTAGCTGTGAGCGGGTAACTCTTGACATTCCTTTGTATAGTCTTTCTGACAAAAGTACAGGTCCTTCCTTTTGTGTAACCGAGGTAGTACCTAGATTCATATAAAGTCTCTGATGTATGGATGTTTTAAAAGGGGGAGGGGGTATAGATGCATGCTTATTCACCGAATGGTGGCATTTGTGTGTTGTGGCTGTATCCCAGGGTTACTACATCATGCCAGGAGAATGGCATGCACTTCTGGGTCAACTAACTCATCATTCTTCTGTAAGACCTGTTGACCATTCCGCAGCGATGGCACATCTAGCATTCGTCGTTACCTGATAGTCTGACACACAAGGTACAACAGTCTGACACACAAGGTACAATAGTCTGACACACAAGGTACAATAGTCTGACACACAAGGTACAATAGTCTGACACACAAGGTACAATAGTCTGACACACAAGGTACAACAGTCTGACACACAAGGTACAATAGTCTGACACACAAGGTACAATAGTCTGACACACAAGGTACAATAGTCTGACACACAAGGTACAATAGTCTGACACACAAGGTACAACAGTCTGACACACAAGGTACAACAGTCTGACACACAAGGTACAATAGTCTGACACACAAGGTACAATAGTCTGACACACAAGGTACAATAGTCGGACACACAAGGTACAATAGTCGGACACACAAGGTACAATAGTCTAACACACAAGGTACAATAGTCGGACACACAAGGTACAATAGTCTGACACACAAGGTACAATAGTCTAACACACAAGGTACAATAGTCTAACACACAAGGTACAATAGTCTGACACACAAGGTACAATAGTCTGACACACAAGGTACAATAGTCTAACACACAAGGTACAATAGTCTAACACACAAGGTACAATAGTCTAACACACAAGGTACAATAGTCTGACACACAAGGTACAATAGTCTAACACACAAGGTACAATAGTCTAACACACAAGGTACAATAGTCTAACACACAAGGTACAATAGTCTAACACACAAGGTACAATAGTCTAACACACAAGGTACAATAGTCTAACACACAAGGTACAATAGTCTAACACACAAGGTACAATAGTCTGACACACAAGGTACAATAGTCTGACACACAAGGTACAATAGTCTAACACACAAGGTACAATAGTCTAACACACAAGGTACAATAGTCTGACACACAAGGTACAATAGTCTAACACACAAGGTACAATAGTCTGACACACAAGGTACAATAGTCTAACACACAAGGTACAATAGTCTGACACACAAGGTACAATAGTCTAACACACAAGGTACAACAGTCTGACACACAAGGTACAATAGTCTAACACACAAGGTACAATAGTCTGACACACAAGGTACAATAGTCTGACACACAAGGTACAATAGTCTAACACACAAGGTACAATAGTCTGACACACAAGGTACAATAGTCTGACACACAAGGTACAATAGTCTAACACACAAGGTACAACAGTCTGACACACAAGGTACAATAGTCTAACACACAAGGTACAATAGTCTGACACACAAGGTACAATAGTCTAACACACAAGGTACAATAGTCTGACACACAAGGTACAATAGTCTAACACACAAGGTACAATAGTCTGACACACAAGGTACAATAGTCTGACACACAAGGTACAATAGTCTAACACACAAGGTACAATAGTCTGACACACAAGGTACAATAGTCTAACACACAAGGTACAATAGTCTGACACACAAGGTACAATAGTCTAACACACAAGGTACAATAGTCTGACACACAAGGTACAATAGTCTGACACACAAGGTACAATTAACACTTGCCTGCATCTCTTCGCCATCCAAGGAGAGTATTTATTAGAAAACAAAAGTAAGAAATTGAGGCATGATGTATCAATGATGATTTTTTAACAGAGGACATGTTGTCAGTATATCCCCCGAATTTTCTGAGTAGTCTTCTATGACATACATGGAAATAAGATATTAGCACATTTTTTGCACCATGAACTAGAATTGCAGGCCCTGTTTGACACACGGATATAATGTGTTTAATCATTCGCGATTTCAATGTGCAAAAATTGTATATGTAATGTTTTTTGTAATATCTATTCAAATATATTCTAATATCTAATTTCATTGTAATCGGGACAATAATTTTACTGTTATATTTTCTCCTGTGCAGAAAAGATTAAACGCACTATAATATGGTAACAAAATAAAAACAAATGCCAGTTCTTGACTTTATAAAAGACAATCTAAAAAAGAATAAATTCATTTGAAATTAAATGCTACAGAAAGAGTAAACGAATATAAAGGACGGAGAAAAAGATGAATACATTTTAACATTACTGAAATTAAATGGTGGCTGTCTTCTAAATATAATCATAAGTAGGAAGATACAGTTTATTTGTGGGGGGGGGGGGTACTTAAAGAGATATAATGGCAGGGAAAGGTTAATTCTTGAGGGCAGAGTGCCAGGTAGGAGAAGAAGAGGAAGACCCGGGGTAAAGAGAAGTTCTGAGTATTCACTATGAAGACAACTTTTTGGAATAAAATGCGCCAGTGATATATATATATATATAATACAAGCAAGAATGTTTTCTAGAAAATACAATATATTGTCTATATCTAACGACATGACGGCCTAAAAATGATCATAATGTATGAGTTGATGACAGGGCAGCGAAACAGAGGTAGGCCACGAAGAAGATGGACTAAAGACAAGGCAACAAAATAAAACTTTTTTTAATCATCTGAAACCAAAATACACTTTTCTAAAGGATTTTGTGGCGCTGATTTCAGATCTGGTATCAGTTTTTTTCTATCATGTCAAGTTTTAAAGTTATGAGTGATGTTAGTTTTCACTGAACTTGGCTGTATTTTTTCGAGAATCGCAAACATCAATTAAGCAAATGATTCACATCTTCTAGACTAAATCAAATATACTCACATCACAGCATAGATATGTAGAATGTTTCTTCAAAAATGCTTGGAATTTGATTTTCTGTTATATTCTTCGCCTGGATTATCACGGAATAGCATCCAGCAGAAGTCGGCCATCATACTCTCATTCCACAAACCTTGATAACGGCGCTCCATTAACTGAATGTCCTGGTGAAAACGTTCTCCTTGCTCTTCACTCACCATACCAAGATTTTCTGGGAAGAAATCTACATGGGAGTGCAAGAAGTGCACTTTTAATGACATGCGACAGCCAAGGTTCTGGTAAGAATCTATTAGACGCTGAACTCCTTCCCTGTACGTAGGGGACTTATGATTACCAAGAAAGTTTTCACAGACCCACTTGAATGCCTCCCAGGCTTCTAGCTCAGCTCCTGACAGAGACTGTTTGAAACCTTCATCTTGTAAAACAGATCTGATTTGTGGACCTATAAATATCCCTTCCTTCATTTTTGCAGCAGTGATGTTTGGGAATTTATTAACAAGGTACTGAAAACCTTCTGAGTTTGTCTTACCCATGGTCTTCACAAGGGTTTTCATCAGTCCTAGCTTAATATGGAGAGGTGGCAGAAATATTTTCTGTGGATCAACAAGGGGCATATTTTGGACACTAGTAGTATATAAGGCGCATTACGAGAAGCTTTTTCCTACCGCAAAGATTATATAGGGATTAATCTGGCGCAAAGACATAATAAGGATTAATTCTGAGGAAGGCGGTGGTTGGTGGAGCTTATTTTAGGGTTTTCTTGAATTTTTATTTAAATTTGAGAAGTCATTTTTTTTTTATTTTGATCTAGATTTTAAGGTTAATTTTCTAGTATTTTCTTCTTGTTATATAAATAAATTGTCAAAAGGGTAAGGGCGAGTCGTCTCTACATACACAAATGATTCTCAAAAACCGTCTACCTCTTCTGTAATGTAGGTGTTGGTAGAATACACATGTCGGTTATTGCCAGGTCGGGTGTTACATGTGATAAGTCTCCTTGGTATTATAGATAAAAGGGGAATACATAATGATCACATATATACAAGCAACCATAGAGAAAACATGAAGCTTTTTGAGTTGTGTTGAATAGGTTTTTTATTCAGGTTTTCCATTGTTTTAAATGAACATACATATATAATTAGCATGAAAATTGGATTTATGTATACTTTATTTGTAACATATATTCATATAGGCATAACACTCGTTAGTAGTCACATAGTTCAAGGAAATACCCGTTGTTTACATATATACATACAAAGCTTAGATAAAACATGAAGATTTGAATAGTTTATTTCATGTTATGACAGGGTCGTCCACCTAAGTTAACATAAAAACGCTTTGATGATAGGCATAAAGTTCATATAATTTATACATATATACAGACAAACATAGTACCCTTTTAGGCCTCTATTCGGCGTTTACACAAATATACAAAAAAAGTTAATATGCAAATTGTGCTTATGCAGGTTTTATTAGTAGCATACATTCATATATACATGAAATAACACCAGTTGGTAGGCACATAACTTAGGGAAATACATTATGCTTACACAAATACCTTAAAAACATAGATAAAATATGAAGAGTTTGAGTGGTGTAATTCATATGTTCGTCTTGGGATGGAGTCCCATAACATGAAAATATGTTTTATTAATAATAGAGTGGTGGTTTAAATAGATAAAAAGGGTTTACAGAGGTTGGCCAGGCCTCATATAATGCTATATATATTATTATATACATGAAATAATGATTAATAACTGTCATAGAATTAGATTTTGTGTCAGATATTCAGGGGAATAGTCGAGATGTCATCGGTCTGTACCTGTTGCTTTATGTAGAAATAGGACAGTGCGGCTCTATCTTGTTCGTATGTGTAAACGGCTGACTTGTGAACTTTGAAACCTACATTCTTACAGCCGTGTGCCTTTTGTGTGCTTAAAACAGCTAAAAATATGTTTCTGTCAACTGTGTTATGTTGATGACTCAACCCTTTAGTCGATATCTTATTATAGTCACCAAAGCAAAAATACGTTTACTACAAAGAGCTATAATACCCTTTCCTGAATATTCGAGTTTGAATAAGCCTGGACATCTTTTATCAAAGACTCTAACTTCGAGGCAGTGTGGACACTCTTTCGGAGGACTGAGGGGCCTTTCTGTATGCAAACAAGCTACAGGTTGATACTCAAGCACTTGATAAATTTCGGTTACCACCAACCCATGATCAAGATACCATTTTAACAATGGTGTAGCTAGTAGAATTTTTTTTTTTACCGAAATAGCTACCGATCAATGTACGTCTAGGCGTCGTTAATAGATTATGCCCTTCTGCATATCTCTGCATTAGAGGACCAATGTCTGCTCTAGTAACATCTATATTTTTGAATATAGGTGTCATTTCAGCAAAGTGAGCCTTCAGGGGTTCTGGTCCGTGGATATCGCACTCGACTAATCCAAATAAGGTCTCGTCAGTGACAGAAACCAGAATCTGCTGAACCGATAACGGGTATTTTTCAATAAAATAGTCCCCCGAGCGGAAGGTTCCGAAGTGGTGAACACCGAACAAGTCTAGACAAGTTCTAATACCATTGAGGAAGATAACTTGAGACAACACAGTGGAACTAATTCTGTGCTAACGCGAATAGATAACAACATAGCCCAAAAATAATCAGCAAGGGTAACAAACAACACGAAAACGATAGAAAATAAACAAAATTAACTATAAAACTAAGATTAAAATATAGAATTTTAATGGAACCAGGTTAAAAGGGTTTATCTAGTTGTGAATAGTATTAGCATGTGAGGAAACACATCTAAAACACTTCAAATGTTTATATGAGAACCAGGTTTGTAGACAGAGAGAGATTGCTACTCATCACGACAATTTGGTTTATAGCAAGACATGACAGCACGTAATAAACACAGAATCTAGGTACTTGTAACAGCAAAATAGAAGATGTAGAGAACTTTCGTTGTAGGCGGAGAGGGCCCCTCAGCACATAGGACAATTCACTTATTTAACAAGACATCACAACCGAAAATAAACACAGAATTTAGGCGCATGTAGCAATATAAGAAAAGATATATAGAGATTTTGAGAAAAATTATTGTTGGCGGCCTTTCATGACAACAAACTTATATAACAGAACGCAAAGAACGGAGACACCAGATGGTACTACATTAAACAAACACAAAACAATCAAAAATAGGACAATGGTAGACACGTCACTCTTAACCACAACCTATGGTTAAAAGGTAACATACACCAGTATAAATAAATTATATCTGTAATTAACATTACAGACATTAAATAAACATCTTTTATTTCACTAGTAGTAGCCAACAGCAAAGTTATAAATCCGGTTCAACTCATTTAGTAGGACATAATAAGATCGCTATTTTGTATTATATTAAGAAGACCATCGAATTATATTATAGTAGATCTTGTAGAGAAATATACCCTGTATACAAAACACGCATTTACATCAGTAAATAAATATAAATGAAATTGATTTATGTCATATGCCCGTGATGTTGGTGAAAAATGTTATTATTTCCCTTTACTAACACTACTTATATTTTTTGTGCAAGGGGATATAATCACATTTTTATGATAAACTTCATATTTATCTTTTTTCGCCTCTAGGCAACCAGCCTTTAAAAACATTTGTTATGGTCACAGATACTGAGTCGTCGTTTTTTAGACTTACAAGACAAAACTTCCTCTTTTTATGTAGAAACAGGGTTCATTTTACATAGTTGCATATGTCAAACTGTATATTTTTCACTTTATAAAACGAAGCACGCCGCTATTAAAACGATTCCGTATGATAAACTTCATATTTATCTCTTTTCGCAACTAGGCAAAGGCATTTAAAAACATTTGTTATAGTCACAGATATGGATTCGTGGTTTTCTAGACCTACAAGACAAAACTTCCTATTTTATGTAACAACAGGGTTCATATTACATAGTTGGATATGATAAAGTGTATATGTTTCACGTTTTAAAAACTAAGCAAGCCGCTTTCAAAACTGTTCCATGTGATAAACTTCATAATTAGCACAATTCACAACTAGGTAACCCAATTTTAACAAATTTTGTTATGGTCACAGATATTGGGTGGTGGTTTTCTAAACACACAAGACAAATGTTCCCTGTTTTATGTAATAAAAGTGTTCATATTATATATTTGTATATGAGAAACTGTATATTTTTCACGTTTTAAAACTAAGCAAACCGATTTTAAAACGGTTGAAAATGATAAAATTCCTATTTAGCTCTTTTGAGAAATTGGTAAAATGCCTTCAACACATTTTGTTATGGTTACAGACATTGGAGGGTGGTTTTCTAGACTTATACGCCAAATCTTCTTATTTTTATGTAACAACAGAGTTCATATTACACATTTGTATGTGACACACTGTATATTTTTCACGTTTTAAAACGAAGCAGGCCGCTTTTAAAATGGTTCCAGGTGACACACTTCATATTTAGCTCTATTCACAACTAGGCAACACACCTTGCACACATTTTGTTATAATCACAGACAGTGTATGGTGGTTTTCTAGACTTACAAGACACATGTTCCTATTTGTATGTTAACAACAGTAGTCAAATTACATATTTGCATATGACAAACTGTATATTTTTCACTTTTTATAACGAAGCACGCCGCTATTAAAACGATTCCGTATGATAAACTTCATATTTATCTCTTTTCGCAACTAGGCAAAGGTCTTTAAAAACATTTGTTATGGTCACAGATATGGATTCGTGGTTTTCTAGACCTACAAGACAAAACTTCCTATTTTTATGTAACAACAGGGTTCATATTACATAGTTACATATGACAAATTGTATATTTTTCACGTTTTAAAAACTAAGCAAGCCGCTTTAAAAACTGTTCCATGTGATAAACTTCATAATTAGCACAATTCACAACTAGGTAACCCGACTTTAACACAGTTTGTTATGGTCACAGATATTGGGTGGTGGTTTTCTAAACACACAAGACAAATGTTCATTGTTTTATGTAATAAAAGTGTTCATATTATATAGTTGCATATGAGAAAATGTAATATTTTTTCACGTTTAAAACTAAACAAGTCGATTTAAAAACGGTTGAAAATGATAAACTTCCTACTTAGCTCTTTTGAGAAATTGGTAAACTGCCTTTAATACATTTTGTTATGGTTACAGACATTGGAGGGTGGTTTTCTAGACTTATACGCCAAATCTTCTTATTTTTATGTAACATCAGGGTTCATATTACACATTTGCATGTGACACACTGTATATTTTTCACGCTTTAAAAATAAGCAGGCCGCTTTTAAAATGGTTCCATGTGACACACTTCATATTTAGCTCTATTCACAACTAGGCAACACACCTTTCACACATTTTGTTATAATCACAGACATTGTATGGTGGTTTTCTAGACTTACAAGACACATGTTCCTATTTGTATGTTAACAACAGTATTCAAATTACATATTTGCATATGACAAACTGTATATTTTTCACTTTTTATAACGAAGCACGCCGCTATTAAAACGATTCCGTATGATAAACTTCATATTTATCTCTTTTCGCAACTAGGCAAAGGTCTTTAAAAACATTTGTTATGGTCACAGATATGGATTCGTGGTTTTCTAGACCTACAAGACAATACTTCCTATTTTTATGTAACAACAGGGTTCATATTACATAGTTACATATGACAAATTGTATATTTTTTACGTTTTAAAAACTAAGCAAACCGCTTTAAAAACTGTTCCATGTGATAAACTTCATAATTAGCACAATTCACAACTAGGTAACCCAACTTTAACACAGTTTGTTATGGTCACAGATATTGGGTGGTGGTTTTCTAAACACACAAGACAAAGGTTCATTGTTTTATGTAATAAAAGTGTTCATATTATATATTTGCATATGAGAAAATGTATATTTTTTCACGTTTTAAAACTAAACAAGTCGATTTTAAAACGGTTGAAAATGATAAACTTCCTACTTAGCTCTTTTGAGAAAATGGTAAACTGCCTTTAATACATTTTGTTATGGTTACAGACATTGGATGGTGGTTTTCTAGACATATAAGCCAAATCTTCTTATTTTTATGTAACAACAGGGTTCATATTACACATTTGCATGTGACACACTGTATATTTTTCACGTTTAAAAACGAAGCAGGTCGCTTTTAAAACTGCTCCATGTGACACACTTCATATTTAGCTCTATTCACAACTAGGCAACAAGCCTGTCAAACAGTTTGTTATAGTCACGGACATTGTATGGTGGTTTTCTAGACTTATAAGCCAAATCTTCTTATTTTATGTAACAACAGGGTTCATATTACACATTTGCAAATGACACACTGTATATTTTTCACGTTTTAAAACGAAGCAGGCCGCTTTTAAAACGGCTCCATGTGACACACTTCATATTTAGCTCTATTCACAACTAGGCAACACGCCTTTCACACAGTTTGTTATAGTTACAGACATTGTATGGTGGTTTTCTAGACTTACAAGACACATGTTCCTATTTGTATGTTAACAACAGTATTCAAATTACATATTTGCATATGACAAACTGTATATTTTTCACTTTTTATAACGAAGCACGCCGCTATTAAAACGATTCCTTATGATAAACTTCATATTTCTCTCTTTTCGCCCTAGGCAAACCTCCTTTAAAACATTTTGTTCTGGTCACATATATTGAGTGGTGGTTTTCTAGACTTAAAGACAAAGGCTCCGATTTTATGTAACAACAGGATTCATATTACATATTTGCATGTGACTCACTGTATATTTTTCACGTTTTAAAACTAAGCAGGCCGATTTTAAAAATGTTTCATGTGATAAACTTCATAATTAGCACAATTCACAACTAGGTAACCCAACTTTAAGACATTTTGTTATGGTCACAGATATTGGGTGGTGGTTTTCTAAACAAACAAGACAAAGGTTCCTTGTTTTATGTAATAAAAGTGTTTCTATTATATATTTGCATATGAGAAACTGTATATTTTTTCACGTTTTAAAACTAAGCAAGCCGATTTTAAAACGGTTGAAAATGATAAACTGCATATTTAGCTCTTTTGAGAAATTGGTAAACTGCCTTTAACACAGTTTGTTATGGTTACAGACAGTGGATGGTGGTTTTCTAGACTTATAAGCCAAATCTTCTTATTTTTATGTAACAACACGGTTCATATTACACATTTGCATATGACATACTGTATATTATTCACGTTTTAAAATGAAGCAGGCCGCTTTTAAAACGGTTCCATGTGACACACTTCATATTTAGCTCTATTCACATCTAGGCAACACGCCTTTCAAACATTTGTTATAGTCACATACATTGTATGGTGGTTTTCTAGACTTACAAGACACATGTTCCTATTTGTATGTTAACAACAGTATTCAAATTACATATTTGCATATGACAAACTGTATATTTTTCACTTTTTAATAGCACATGCTATTAAAAAGTGAAAAATATACAGTTTGTCATATGCAAATATGTAATTTGAATACTGTTGTTAACATACAAATAGGAACATGTGTCTTGTAAGTCTAGAAAACCACCATACAATGTATGTGACTATAACAAATGTTTGAAAGGCGTGTTGCCTAGATGTGAATAGAGCTAAATATGAAGTGTGTCACATGGAACCGTTTTAAAAGCGGCCTGCTTCATTTTAAAACGTGAATAATATACAGTATGTCATATGCAAATGTGTAATATGAACCGTGTTGTTACATAAAAATAAGAAGATTTGGCTTATAAGTCTAGAAAACCACCATCCACTGTCTGTAACCATAACAAACTGTGTTAAAGGCAGTTTACCAATTTCTCAAAAGAGCTAAATATGCAGTTTATCATTTTCAACCGTTTTAAAATCGGCTTGCTTAGTTTTAAAACGTGAAAAAATATACAGTTTCTCATATGCAAATATATAATAGAAACACTTTTATTACATAAAACAAGGAACCTTTGTCTTGTTTGTTTAGAAAACCACCACCCAATATCTGTGACCATAACAAAATGTCTTAAAGTTGGGTTACCTAGTTGTGAATTGTGCTAATTATGAAGTTTATCACATGAAACATTTTTAAAATCGGCCTGCTTAGTTTTAAAACGTGAAAAATATACAGTGAGTCACATGCAAATATGTAATATGAATCCTGTTGTTACATAAAATCGGAGCCTTTGTCTTTAAGTCTAGAAAACCACCACTCAATATATGTGACCAGAACAAAATGTTTTAAAGGAGGTTTGCCTAGGGCGAAAAGAGAGAAATATGAAGTTTATCATAAGGAATCGTTTTAATAGCGGCGTGCTTCGTTATAAAAAGTGAAAAATATACAGTTTGTCATATGCAAATATGTAATTTGAATACTGTTGTTAACATACAAATAGGAACATGTGTCTTGTAAGTCTAGAAAACCACCATACAATGTCTGTAACTATAACAAACTGTGTGAAAGGCGTGTTGCCTAGTTGTGAATAGAGCTAAATATGAAGTGTGTCACATGGAGCCGTTTTAAAAGCGGCCTGCTTCGTTTTAAAACGTGAAAAATATACAGTGTGTCATTTGCAAATGTGTAATATGAACCCTGTTGTTACATAAAATAAGAAGATTTGGCTTATAAGTCTAGAAAACCACCATACAATGTCCGTGACTATAACAAACTGTTTGACAGGCTTGTTGCCTAGTTGTGAATAGAGCTAAATATGAAGTGTGTCACATGGAGCAGTTTTAAAAGCGACCTGCTTCGTTTTTAAACGTGAAAAATATACAGTGTGTCACATGCAAATGTGTAATATGAACCCTGTTGTTACATAAAAATAAGAAGATTTGGCTTATATGTCTAGAAAACCACCATCCAATGTCTGTAACCATAACAAAATGTATTAAAGGCAGTTTACCATTTTCTCAAAAGAGCTAAGTAGGAAGTTTATCATTTTCAACCGTTTTAAAATCGACTTGTTTAGTTTTAAAACGTGAAAAAATATACATTTTCTCATATGCAAATATATAATATGAACACTTTTATTACATAAAACAATGAACCTTTGTCTTGTGTGTTTAGAAAACCACCACCCAATATCTGTGACCATAACAAACTGTGTTAAAGTTGGGTTACCTAGTTGTGAATTGTGCTAATTATGAAGTTTATCACATGGAACAGTTTTTAAAGCGGTTTGCTTAGTTTTTAAAACGTAAAAAATATACAATTTGTCATATGTAACTATGTAATATGAACCCTGTTGTTACATAAAAATAGGAAGTATTGTCTTGTAGGTCTAGAAAACCACGAATCCATATCTGTGACCATAACAAATGTTTTTAAAGACCTTTGCCTAGTTGCGAAAAGAGATAAATATGAAGTTTATCATACGGAATCGTTTTAATAGCGGCGTGCTTCGTTATAAAAAGTGAAAAATATACAGTTTGTCATATGCAAATATGTAATTTGAATACTGTTGTTAACATACAAATAGGAACATGTGTCTTGTAAGTCTAGAAAACCACCATACAATGTCTGTGATTATAACAAAATGTGTGCAAGGTGTGTTGCCTAGTTGTGAATAGAGCTAAATATGAAGTGTGTCACATGGAACCATTTTAAAAGCGGCCTGCTTATTTTTAAAGCGTGAAAAATATACAGTGTGTCACATGCAAATGTGTAATATGAACCCTGATGTTACATAAAAATAAGAAGATTTGGCGTATAAGTCTAGAAAACCACCCTCCAATGTCTGTAACCATAACAAAATGTATTAAAGGCAGTTTACCAATTTCTCAAAAGAGCTAAGTAGGAAGTTTATCATTTTCAACCGTTTTAAAATCGACTTGTTTAGTTTTAAACGTGAAAAAATATACATTTTCTCATATGCAACTATATAATATGAACACTTTTATTACATAAAACAATGAACATTTGTCTTGTGTGTTTAGAAAACCACCACCCAATATCTGTGACCATAACAAACTGTGTTAAAGTTGGGTTACCTAGTTGTGAATTGTGCTAATTATGAAGTTTATCACATGGAACAGTTTTTAAAGCGGCTTGCTTAGTTTTTAAAACGTGAAAAATATACAATTTGTCATATGTAACTATGTAATATGAACCCTGTTGTTACATAAAAATAGGAAGTTTTGTCTTGTAGGTCTAGAAAACCACGAATCCATATCTGTGACCATAACAAATGTTTTTAAAGACCTTTGCCTAGTTGCGAAAAGAGATAAATATGAAGTTTATCATACGGAATCGTTTTAATAGCGGCGTGCTTCGTTATAAAAAGTGAAAAATATACAGTTTGTCATATGCAAATATGTAATTTGACTACTGTTGTTAACATACAAATAGGAACATGTGTCTTGTAAGTCTAGAAAACCACCATACACTGTCTGTGATTATAACAAAATGTGTGCAATGTGTGTTGCCTAGTTGTGAATAGAGCTAAATATGAAGTGTGTCACCTGGAACCATTTTAAAAGCGGCCTGCTTCGTTTTAAAACGTGAAAAATATACAGTGTGTCACATACAAATGTGTAATATGAACTCTGTTGTTACATAAAAATAAGAAGATTTGGCGTATAAGTCTAGAAAACCACCCTCCAATGTCTGTAACCATAACAAAATGTGTTGAAGGCATTTTACCAATTTCTCAAAAGAGCTAAATAGGAATTTTATCATTTTCAACCGTTTTAAAATCGGTTTGCTTAGTTTTAAAACGTGAAAAATATACAGTTTCTCATATACAAATATATAATATGAACACTTTTATTACATAAAACAGGGAACATTTGTCTTGTGTGTTTAGAAAACCACCACCCAATATCTGTGACCATAACAAAATTTGTTAAAATTGGGTTACCTAGTTGTGAATTGTGCTAATTATGAAGTTTATCACATGGAACAGTTTTGAAAGCGGCTTGCTTAGTTTTTAAAACGTGAAACATATACACTTTATCATATCCAACTATGTAATATGAACCCTGTTGTTACATAAAATAGGAAGTTTTGTCTTGTAGGTCTAGAAAACCACGAATCCATATCTGTGACTATAACAAATGTTTTTAAATGCCTTTGCCTAGTTGCGAAAAGAGATAAATATGAAGTTTATCATACGGAATCGTTTTAATAGCGGCGTGCTTCGTTTTATAAAGTGAAAAATATACAGTTTGACATATGCAACTATGTAAAATGAACCCTGTTTCTACATAAAAAGAGGAAGTTTTGTCTTGTAAGTCTAAAAAACGACGACTCAGTATCTGTGACCATAACAAATGTTTTTAAAGGCTGGTTGCCTAGAGGCGAAAAAAGATAAATATGAAGTTTATCATAAAAATGTGATTATATCCCCTTGCACAAAAAATATAAGTAGTGTTAGTAAAGGGAAATAATAACATTTTTCACCAACATCACGGGCATATGACATAAATCAATTTCATTTATATTTATTTACTGATGTAAATGCGTGTTTTGTATACAGGGTATATTTCTCTACAAGATCTACTATAATATAATTCGATGGTCTTCTTAATATAATACAAAATAGCGATCTTATTATGTCCTACTAAATGAGTTGAACCGGATTTATAACTTTGCTGTTGGCTACTACTAGTGAAATAAAAGATGTTTATTTAATGTCTGTAATGTTAATTACAGATATAATTTATTTATACTGGTGTATGTTACCTTTTAACCATAGGTTGTGGTTAAGAGTGACGTGTCTACCATTGTCCTATTTTTGATTGTTTTGTGTTTGTTTAATGTAGTACCATCTGGTGTTTGCGTTCTGTTATATAAGTTTGTTGTCATGAAAGGCCGCCAACAATAATTTTTCTCAAAATCTCTATATATCTTTTCTTATATTGCTACATGCGCCTAAATTCTGTGTTTATTTTCGGTTGTGATGTCTTGTTAAATAAGTGAATTGTCCTATGTGCTGAGGGGCCCTCTCCGCCTACAACGAAAGTTCTCTACATCTTCTATTTTGCTGTTACAAGTACCTAGATTCTGTGTTTATTACGTGCTGTCATGTCTTGCTATAAACCAAATTGTCGTGATGAGTAGCAATCTCTCTCTGTCTACAAACCTGGTTCTCATATAAACATTTGAAGTGTTTTAGATGTGTTTCCTCACATGCTAATACTATTCACAACTAGATAAACCCTTTTAACCTGGTTCCATTAAAATTCTATATTTTAATCTTAGTTTTATAGTTAATTTTGTTTATTTTCTATCGTTTTCGTGTTGTTTGTTACCCTTGCTGATTATTTTTGGGCTATGTTGTTATCTATTCGCGTTAGCACAGAATTAGTTCCACTGTGTTGTCTCAAGTTATCTTCCTCAATGGTATTAGAACTTGTCTAGACTTGTTCGGTGTTCACCACTTCGGAACCTTCCGCTCGGGGGACTATTTTATTGAAAAATACCCGTTATCGGTTCAGCAGATTCTGGTTTCTGTCACTGACGAGACCTTATTTGGATTAGTCGAGTGCGATATCCACGGACCAGAACCCCTGAAGGCTCACTTTGCTGAAATGACACCTATATTCAAAAATATAGATGTTACTAGAGCAGACATTGGTCCTCTAATGCAGAGATATGCAGAAGGGCATAATCTATTAACGACGCCTAGACGTACATTGATCGGTAGCTATTTCGGTAAAAAAAAAAATTCTACTAGCTACACCATTGTTAAAATGGTATCTTGATCATGGGTTGGTGGTAACCGAAATTTATCAAGTGCTTGAGTATCAACCTGTAGCTTGTTTGCATACAGAAAGGCCCCTCAGTCCTCCGAAAGAGTGTCCACACTGCCTCGAAGTTAGAGTCTTTGATAAAAGATGTCCAGGCTTATTCAAACTCGAATATTCAGGAAAGGGTATTATAGCTCTTTGTAGTAAACGTATTTTTGCTTTGGTGACTATAATAAGATATCGACTAAAGGGTTGAGTCATCAACATAACACAGTTGACAGAAACATATTTTTAGCTGTTTTAAGCACACAAAAGGCACACGGCTGTAAGAATGTAGGTTTCAAAGTTCACAAGTCAGCCGTTTACACATACGAACAAGATAGAGCCGCACTGTCCTATTTCTACATAAAGCAACAGGTACAGACCGATGACATCTCGACTATTCCCCTGAATATCTGACACAAAATCTAATTCTATGACAGTTATTAATCCTTATTTCATGTATATAATAATATATATAGCATTATATGAGGCCTGGCCAACCTCTGTAAACCCTTTTTATCTATTTAAACCACCACTCTATTATTAATAAAACATATTTTCATGTTATAGGACTCCATCCCAAGACGAACATATGAATTACACCACTCAAACTCTTCATATTTTATCTATGTTTTTAAGGTATATGTGTAAGCATAATGTATTTCCCTAAGTTATGTGCCTACCAATTGGTGTTATTTCATGTATATATGAATGTATGCTACTAATAAAACCTGCATAAGCACAATTTGCATATTAACTTTTTTTGTATATTTGTGTAAACGCCGAATAGAGGCCTAAAAGGGTACTATGTTTGTCTGTATATATGTATAAATTATATGAACTTTATGCCTATCATCAAAGCGTTTTTATGTTAACTTAGGTGGACGACCCTGTCATAACATGAAATAAACTATTCAAATCTTCATGTTTTATCTAAGCTTTGTATGTATATATGTAAACAACGGGTATTTCCTTGAACTATGTGACTACTAACGAGTGTTATGCCTATATGAATATATGTTACAAATAAAGTATACATAAATCCAATTTTCATGCTAATTATATATGTATGTTCATTTAAAACAATGGAAAACCTGAATAAAAAACCTATTCAACACAACTCAAAAAGCTTCATGTTTTCTCTATGGTTGCTTGTATATATGTGATCATTATGTATTCCCCTTTTATCTATAATACCAAGGAGACTTATCACATGTAACACCCGACCTGGCAATAACCGACATGTGTATTCTACCAACACCTACATTACAGAAGAGGTAGACGGTTTTTGAGAATCATTTGTGTATGTAGAGACGACTCGCCCTTACCCTTTTGACAATTTATTTATATAACAAGAAGAAAATACTAGAAAATTAACCTTAAAATCTAGATCAAAATAAAAAAAAATGACTTCTCAAATTTAAATAAAAATTCAAGAAAACCCTAAAATAAGCTCCACCAACCACCGCCTTCCTCAGAATTAATCCTTATTATGTCTTTGCGCCAGATTAATCCCTATATAATCTTTGCGGTAGGAAAAAGCTTCTCGTAATGCGCCTTATATACTACTGACACTGCTTGCTCCTGGCGTATAGATATGCCTGGGCTCCCAGACACGTTTGACATAATGTTCCGCTGTTGCTCGACTATCCCATAGGCATAGGAAACAGCAGTATTTAGTGAATCCTCCTTGCATGCCCATCAACATGCCAATGACCTTTAGATCACCACAGATGTTCCACTGGTGTGTTTTATAATGGATAACTTCAAGCAAACTGTTCATGTTGTAATAAGATTCTTTCAGATAAACAGAATGTGCAACTGGTATGCTTGGTTTTAAATTTCCATTGTGCAAAAGAGCTGCCTTTAAGCTTCTTCGCGAGGAATCAATGAAGAGACGCCATTCTGATGGATCATGCACTTGTGATAAACTGTTGAAGAGACCATCGATGTCCTGACAATAACTCAATGAGCCGTCAACATTGAAGAACGTCGTCATGTTGAGATTTCGTTTTCTATAATAAGTTATGTTAACGTCCCTTGCAAGCAAATGCTTTTGCTTAAGCCTTGAAGCAAGAAGTTCTGCTTTATCTTTAGACAGATTTAGATCACGAATAAGATCATTCAGCTCTGCCTGTGTAAAAGTCTTAGGTTCTAAACATTCATCAACAGTATAATCTGGATCAGTTGAGTCTGCATTGTGAACAGCTGTGTTTTCACTGCATTCCTCCCCATCTTGCATAGATACGAGTCCACCAGAAGGAGGTAAAGGAATAGGCAATGAATCGTCATGTGGAACAGGCCTGATGGCAGAATCTAAGCTAGGATATACAATGTTCTGTTTATTTTTAGCAGAGAATCCATTTGTGTTCACCAGACAAAAGTAGCAATCATTGACATGGTCTCGCGGTTCCCTCCATAACATTGGAATTGCAAATGGCATAGCTGCCTTGCGGCCATTTAGCCAGTCACGTAGTCCGCTTGAACAACTGGTACATATGATATGTGGAGCCCAAGATTTATCCTGATCACCCAGTGGACAGCCAAAATACAATATGTATATCTTCTTTAGATCATCTGAAATTGTGCGCCGCTGTGATTTTGTCACAAATGAACCACACACAAAACAGAAACAGTTTGGATGATTGATGCATCTTCTAGGCATGATAATAAGTTAATAAGTACACAAAATAAGTTATCAAGTACACAAATGCAAGGTTTTTGCAACCTTTAAAATAAAAGAAAGTACAAAACAACGAAATCTCATAATATACTTGTCGTAATTACTTTAAGCAAACACCACACGTGTATAAATGGATTTACTATCCTATCGAATACACAAAAATGGTAGCATCGATACTAAATCACGTGACCCGAAACTGAACAAAATTGTAACAGCCAGTAATAAGTATCGATACCAATCTAAATAAAACATTGTACTCGATTTGTGGTCATAACCACTGTTGAAAGATATTATAATTAGCTATTACAAAAAAATGTTACGTGGTAGAAAATACTAAAGACAGATTTGAAATCAGCTAACCAAATACTACAAAACCCATATAAAATTATCTGTGATGATTTTTGTGTGTTGCCTTGTGATTCAAAGACCACCTAAAGATGACACTCACAAAAGCAGGAAAATTTGCTCAAGGTTATCAGCAGAAGTTTTTAAAGTTTGTGATGATTACTACATGGTGTCCACAATATGCTTGCTACCTGATGAGAATAATATGTGAAAGTCGCAGTTATTAAGTCAGTTTATTTGCTAATGAATGGTGCATACAAGTATCGTATTGCTTCTAAATTGTGTACTGATAGTGTTGTTGCTATAAGTACAATAGCTAAGACAGAAAGAAATATCACTATCTCCATCGATAATAAACACCTTAAACAAGTTAAGGAGTTCACTTACTTCGGAAGCATTATAATGAGTGAAGGGGAAAACATTAAAGATATACACAATAGATGCATCAGAACATACCAGATCCTAGGACAGATGACCCGTATTTTTAAGAACAAAAATGTAAACATAGACACTAAAGTTGCATTATACAAGACTATTATTATCCCATCACTGTGATACCAGTGCCAAACCTGGACAATGACGGCACAAGACAAAAGAAAAATAATGACCGCAGAAAAGACATATCTACGAAAAATACTCAGAGTGTCATTAAGAGATAGAATTAGAAATGATAACATCAGACAGATAACCAAAATAATACCAGTACTGGAACACATCAAAAGACAACAGATCAAGTGCTTTTCACACGCTTCCAGACTACCAACAGACAGCATGCCACAGATGGTCATGATACATAGACATAAAGGTTATAAAGCCAGAGGCAGACCATGTAAAAGATGGATCACAGAAATCAAAGAAGTCACAGGAACAAGCTTATAAACGGCACACAGGAAGGCCATCTCCAGATAACTCTTCTAACCCCTGTCGCTGCAAGGCAAATAAAAGATACAGAGTATAGATAGATAGTGGTGTTGCTGAATATTTGCTTATCTTATTGTTGCAGATTTGTTTACGTATCGTTTTATTGTTGACTTATGTACGTATCGTTTTATTGTTGCCGTATGTACGTATCGTTTTATTGTTGACTTATGTACGTATCGTATTGTTGCTGAATTTCTGTTAACGTTGATAAACTGCTAATCAACTTACAGGTCAAGCTTACAATTGTACAATTAACGCGGTAATTTATGATAGATACTGCTACATCTTCATACAAGAGAAGTTAACTTGGCCTGAAGCTGAGGTAATATACTGTGACGTGGCAGTGTAGTAAAGGTATTTTGACTTGAAGCTGAGGTAATATGTTAGTTAGTTAGTCGTTGGATCATCGTCATTGCACTCCGGACAAGTCCATAGGTGCTCAGATCTTTCCTTGAGTGTATCCTCCATTACACGTTGACTGGCAGTCCCAGTACGTTGTTGATTGACCATCATTCTTTTTCGCCCACGAAATCTCTCCTTTCTAGCGACACCACATTTCAAACCAAGTTCCTTTATTCTAATCATGGAACAAGAGTCATCGTCACTTGTACAGTCATTTGTTCGTGAGTTTTCACGTAGGGCATTCAAAATGTCTGCCCGATTCATCGCTCCACCAACAGCCGTAGTAGCAGCGCGGGCGGCCAACCTATCTGCTCTTTCATTACCCCGGACTCCCGCGTGTCCCGGCACAAAAATAAAAGTCACTGTACACACAGGAATTATTCACTGCATCCAGCCACTGTTCTCGAACGTACCCCGTCTGAACTTTCACAATCATGTTCATGGAGTCACTGAGGATACAGGCATGCTCGCAGACAGTCTGTGAGCAGACCCATTGCAAAGCTTTTGTCACCGCCAGAATCTCCATTGTCAAGCTGCTTGTCGTCTGAACGAATGCAGCACTTTCCTCTCTGATAGTCTTCCCCCACCTTTGAGCCGTGAAAGCACAGGAACTCCTGATGTGTCTCTCAACCGACCCATCTGTATATATAACTATATCACCTTCCCTGGAATTCTCACTGATCAGAGCGAACACCTCCGACTCGACCACTGTCGGACACCATTCTCTGCACTCTCTATTGAGTGTTATTACTCCTTCGAAGGCTGTTGGATAATCCGAGGGTGCCAGACTCCATTCGGCACCAGGTAGTACATCCTCCAATCTGCAGACAATCTGTAAAACTTCCTCGGCGCTTCCCATCCACGACTTTCCTCTCTTTAGTCGACTTCCTTTCACTTTGATAATTTCTGGGTGTAGAGGGTGCTCTTTATCAGAGGTGATATTTAGGTACTCACGCGCCCTGCACATTTGTATTCTTTGCTCCGCCGTTGGGCAATCAAGTAGGTATCGCATAGCCCGAACCGACGTATCTCTCGTGCACCCCAAAATTATTCGCATTGCTTCATTTTGGATTCTATCCAATCTTTCTGTTTGAGTTTGACTCAGTGTCAGAATTGCTAGTGCGTACTCTACCACGGCCACCACCAATCCCTGATACAGCAGAAATAGCAGTCTCTGTTCGCATTGAGCAGCAGCCATAACTTTCATCGCCGCAAGACCTTTATAAGCCTTTACAATTATGTGGTCAACATGATCTTTGAAACTCAGACTTCGGTCCAACATGACCTCCAAGTACTTCATTGTGCTGGTTCTCCCGAGGACATCCCCTCTCAAAGTAACCGATGGCGTGGACGTGTTCACTGTGATTGTTTAGGGAAAACCATGTTATTGATGTCTTTGATGGATTAACAAAAGCTCCAGAATTACTGCACCATTCTCCTATGCGATCAAGCTTCCTCTGCAAATTTCTGGCAATTCTTTCTCTATCTCTGCCCTGGCTATATACCAAGATGTCATCAGCATAAGACATGGTTCTCCCTGGTCCTACAATCTGACAGCTTGTAATTTGAACTGTATATATACTGAGGTAATATACTGTGACGTGGCAGTGTAGTAAAGGTATTTTGACTTGAAGCTGAGGTAATATACTTTGACGTTACAGTGTAGTGAAGGTATTTTGATTTGAAGTTGAGGTGATATACTTTGACGTAGTGTATTGAAGGTAAATTGGCTTGAAGCTCAGGTAATATACTTTGACGTGGCAGGGTAGGGAAAGTATCTTGTCCTGAAGATGAGGTTATATACTGTAACGTGGCGGTGCAGAGAAGGGGCCAGACATGTGAACATATATTGTGAAAATATAATGTTACACCGTGACCAAATAATGTTACACCATGAGCAAATAATGTTGAACCGTGAACAAGTAATGTTACACCGTGAACAAATAATGTTACACCATGAACAAATGTTACACCGTGAACACATAATGTTACACCGTGAACAAATAATGTTACACCGTGAACAAATAATGTTACACCGTAAACAAATAATGTTACACCGTGAACACATAATGTTACACCGTAAACAAATAATGTTACACCGTGAACAAATAATGTTACACCGTGAATTGCTATGTGTGTTGCAAGAAACAAAATGTTGCTGAAATGTTCTAACCGAAAAAAATGCGGATATTGCAGAAAAACTGAAAATCATGACAAAATGTGCTGCGTTCTCCGAACAATGATTTTCTAACGCGATATAGTCTGGGAAATGAGAGCTTACTAATAACTAAGAAGATCTACTTGGATCGTTATAGTCTAGAAATGTATTGGCACTGGTCAAATAGTATATGAGAGCTGCTAATGTGATAAGGCACATCCTGTAAGGAAACATATCGTTGGTATATCCTAGATTTTAGTGTAGAACTGTCACAACGGGTTAAATATTGAATGTTTCTCGTTAGGAAGTTGCAGGGAGGAATTTTGTAGCTGTGTGATGAAGGTCGCATGCTCTTGCTGTCGCCATGTCATGTGCAGGATGAATATTTTGATTTACTTTCCGACAGAAAAACCCAGTCCCTACTGTGGATCGAACCCTCGACCTCACGGATGCGAGACGAATAGTGTAACCTCTCTAGAACATGCTCTAGAACATTTTAAAGAGAAGAAGTATAATAATGTGGATAAATCAGAGTAGTAGATATTTATTTGGTTGAGGAGTTGGGGAGAGAGTTACCTAAGACAAATTGTCATTCTCTCATAGCCATGGCCAAATTTGTTTTCATGAAATTTTAGTGACCCGTAATTTTAGTGACCCATTAAAATCGGTGAGGGTTGCATATGTGGGGGGGGGGGGTGGTAGTTTACACATATTTTGTTGGGCTGAATTAATTAAAAATGTGTACTATAGACTATAATTACAAATCAAATAGTACTATAGACAAGGAGTCGGCAACCGTTTGCTAACTGTGTGCCAACTTAAGGTTTCAAATTATTCAGAGTGTCGAAATGAGCGAGGAAACCGCGCTAATCGATTTATAATCAACTTTATACAGGAAATGTGAAGAATCTGCGTGCCATTTGAAGTTGCTTGGCGTGCCAAGTGTGACACGCGTGCCATAGGTTGCCGACTCCTGCTATAGACTATAATTACAGATTAAATGATATCGAGGCTCAATCATTAAAATCTCTGCTTGGCTTGTCACCATCAACAAACTAGACATACTCCACATTCTAGATGTGAGGCGGTCTCCCAGAACTTTTAACATATTAAAACTTGCCCATTCTATCCGAATAAATAACACCAACTTTTCTTTATTTGATTAGATCGCAACATAACCAACACGAATTTATTTTTAAAATTTCTGCTGGGAATTGTAAAGTATGTCGTGCTCTTTGTTTACAGTACAGCTGCGTTATTTGCGCCTTCCGGTCCCAGCACATCTAATTTCGGCATGACACAACACTGACTACAAGTAGCCACAATAGTAAACTAATTCTCAGACATAAGACATGATACGGAATAGACAGCGTGTTATGTGAAATGAATATTGAAATCAGAGACAGAAGATCACGAAATACAGAAAAATACGAAATACAATCACAAGCAGTAATCTATTTACTTCTGTGTCTTTCAATACTCGCTCTTCTGCGTTCATTATAAAAATCCTGTAGTTAACAAGATGCAGTCAGTCAGTTGTCGAAACATCATAATTGCGCCCTGGACACGTTCATATGTGCACTGATGTCTAATTGAGTGTACGTACACATAGGTGCACTGATGTCTACTTGAGTGTACGTGCACATAGGTGCACTGATGTCTACTTGAGTGTACGTACACATAGGTGCACTGATGTCTACTTGAGTGTACGTACACATAGGTGCTCTGATGTCTACTTGAGTGTACGTACACATAGGAGCACTGATGTCTACTTGAGTGTACGTACACATAGGTGCACTGATGTCTACTTGAGTGTACGTACACATAGGTGCTCTGATGTCCACTTGAGTGTACGTACACATAGGTGCACTGATGTCTACTTGAGTGTACGTACACATAGGTGCACTGATGTCTACTTGAGTGTACGTACACATAGGTGCACTGATGTCCACTTGAGTGTACGTACACATAGGTGCTCTGATGTCTACTTGAGTGTACGTACACATAGGTGCACTGATGTCTACTTGAGTGTACGTACACATAGGTGCACTGATGTCCACTTGAGTGTACGTACACATAGGTGCTCTGATGTCTACTTGAGTGTACGTACACATAGGTGCTCTGATGTCTACTTGAGTGTACGTACACATAGGTGCTCTGATGTCTACTTGAGTGTACGTACACATAGGTGCTCTGATGTCCACTTGAGTGTACGTACACATAGGTGCTCTGATGTCTACTTGAGTGTACGTACACATAGGTGCTCTGATGTCCACTTGAGTGTACGTACACATAGGTGCTCTGATGTCTACTTGAGTGTACGTACACATAGGTGCTCTGATGTCTACTTGAGTGTACGTACACATAGGTGCTCTGATGTCTACTTGAGTGTACGTACACATAGGTGCTCTGATGTCTACTTGAGTGTACGTACACATAGGTGCTCTGATGTCCACTTGAGTGTACGTACACATAGGTGCTCTGATGTCTACTTGAGTGTACGTACACATAGGTGCTCTGATGTCTACTTGAGTGTACGTACACATAGGTGCTCTGATGTCCACTTGAGTGTACGTACACGATGACTGAGAGTTATAATTCTCTGTTAATTGACAGACATATTCTTCTAAACCAATTTCTTACTTGCTTATTTCTGGCATTTCAAACCAAGTTCCTTCATTTTGGAAACGGAAGAGATATAATCAGCTTCATTAATTTCAGTAGTCCATCTTGATTCTTGTGAGGAGTTCGAAATGTCCGCACTATCCATTGTTCTTCAGCCGGACATAGTAGCAGTGCAAACCAAACGAATGGTTCTCTCGTTGCCTTGATTAATGTGACATAATCCAACAACGACCTCTCGACTACCTCAAGCCAAGTTATCGAGTTTTTAACACAAAGCGTCTTTTTCAACCAGCATAGTGTGATGTAGTTATATTTAGTACATCACCTTCTCATGTGTCATAGTGTGATGTAGTTATATTTAGTACATCACCTTCTCATGTGTCATAGTGTGATGTAGTTATATTTAGTACATCACCTTCTCATGTGTCATAGTGTGATGTAGTTATATTTAGTACATCACCTTCTCATGTGTCATAGTGTGATGTAGTTATATTTAGTACATCACCTTCTCATGTGTCATAGTGTGATGTAGTTATATTTAGTACATCACCTTCTCATGTGTCATAGTGTGATGTAGTTATATTTAGTACATCACCTTCTCATGTGTCATAGTGTGATGTAGTTATATTTAGTACATCACCTTCTCATGTGTCATAGTGTGATGTAGTTATATTTAGTACATCACCTTCTCATGTGTCATAGTGTGATGTAGTTATATTTAGTACATCACCTTCTCATGTGTCATAGTGTGATGTAGTTATATTTAGTACATCACCTTCTCATGTGTCATAGTGTGATGTAGTTATATTTAGTACATCACCTTCTCATGTGTCATAGTGTGATGTAGTTATATTTAGTACAACACCTTCTCATGTGTCACAGTGTGATGTAGTTATATTTAGTACATCACCTTCTCATGTGTCATAGTTAATGGTAAAGGCTTTCAGTGAGATCTTTAACGAGTCATTGTAACGCTTCTGTTTTGTCCACCTTGAGAGCGCACGCCATTCTTCATCTCACCGTAGAGTATTTTAGGTAGAAGGTGATCTAGCATACGTACAACATGAGACTTGCCCAACAAAATGTGTGTCTGCATCAGAGTAAATACTACTTGCTTGAAATATTAACTCTTTCAATGACAGTGCTATATGGAATCTGATCTTGTCATTTGATGTGCATCTTTCAATGACAGTGCTATGTGGAATCTGATCTTGTCATTTGATGTGCATCTTTCAATGACAGTGCTATGTGGAATCTGATCTTGTCATTTGATGTGCATCTTTCAATGACAGTGCTATATGGAATCTTATCTTGTCATTTGATGTGCATCTTTCAATGACATTGCTATCTGGAATCTGATCTTGTCATTTGATGTGCATCTTTCAATGACAGTGCTATCTGGAATCTGATCTTGTCATTTGATGTGCATCACCTTTCTGAGATAAGTTCTATGGAAATGGTTGCTCCCGTTGTAAATAACATTGAGCGGCCGATTTTTAAGCTGTTCCGCATCACCCTTGAAATATGGATCAGTTACGTGACTACGTACGTGTAAGTGTGTTCTTGTAACCGCCCTTAGTCTCTTCTGAAAGGCTGGCCGTAGCTGTTTGCCACGTCAGGAGTTTCACTCGAGCGTCGAAACAACGTTACCTGAATATCTTAATTATATTATATTAAGACTAATATTATGTGGTGGGAGGGGGGGGGAGCTAATAATAACAAGGGAGTCTCACAAGAATTTACACTAATAATATAGAGTGGGGGGGGGAGTCATAAAAGTGTTTAAGGGGTAGTACATTACGATGTGTGGCAGCCGCCTTCCCTCGCGAATGTCAGGATTACGATGTGTGGCAGCCGCCTTCCCTAGCGAATGTCAGGATTACGATGTGTGGCAGCCGCCTTCCCTCGCGAATGTCAGGATTACGATGTTTGGCAGCCGCCTTCCCTCGCGAATGTCAGGATTACGATGTGTGGCAGCCGCCTTCCCTCGCGAATGTCAGAATTACGATGTGTGGCAGCCGCCTTCCCTAGCGAATGTCAGGATTACGATATGTGGCAGCCGCCTTCCCTAGCGAATGTCAGGATCCTATTTATAAGACGGATGTTGGAAAAGACTAAATTTAGCCTGTCGGCGTATCAAGGGCGATAATTAATATGCTACCAGAACCGAGTGAGAAAGTAATGGAAAACTGCTGTGATGTATTTAAACTAAGAAACTGATGATAATCACGCATATCGAACAGTTTTCGGACATATCAAATGACACAATGTTTTAGAGTGATCAATCATGGAGGGAAATGTTCCAGGAAAGAAAAGAATAGATGGAGACCAAGATTACGCTAGACACATATTTTTCAATATCTTCTGAATATGACACTGGAATAGGCTGAGTAGCCTGCACATAATTGAGAGGCTTACAGAGTGTCAGTTAGAACAGCGTTTTCAAAAAGACAATTCTCATAGATATATTAATCCATCAAGTGAAATGTTGACTGGTGTAGGCGATCATGTTTCTCTACAACTCTCTGTTTCTTGTGTTGTTGATACGTTCAGTTGGTGACATTCTCTCATGTCACAATGACAACTCATCTAACAACTTCTCACTTCGTCTCCCGTTGTATCTTCTCCCCTACATCTTTCCGGTAGTTACTAAATGTTCAAGTTTATTCTTCTCATCAGATAACCTAATATCCTTGACTGTCTGCTTCTAATATTTTAATTTAATTTGTCGTTTTACTTAGTATCTCCGACGATTTTTACATTAGTTTTCTTTGTTATCCATTCAATAGCAACCATTCTTCTCAGTTTTCTTTGCTATCCATTCAATAGCAACCATTCTTCTCAGTTTTCTTTGCTATCCATTCAATAGCAACCATTCTTCTCAGTTTTCTTTGCTATCCATTCAATAGCAACCATTCTTAGGGAACAAACCCGAAATAAAGGAATGACGAAAACGGATCTGCTGGATCTCGGACGTCCAGGTCACAAAGTGGCTAACCGGGGTGCAAATAATCACAGTTCTACTGTGGAACTTGCAACACAACGTACTTCACGCTCCCCGGCAGAAATCACACGATAATTTCGTTGTGGTTACTTGAGAGCGAACACTGAAGAAGAAGAAGCAACCATTCTTCTCAGTTTTCTGTGATATCCATTCAATAGCAACCATTCTTCTCAGTTTTCTTTGATATCCATTCAATAGCACCCATTCTTCTCAGAAACCACATCTCAGTAACATACAGATCACATTTAGTTTCCTTTGCTATCCATTTAATAGCAACCATTCTTCTCAGAAACCACATCTCAGTAACATACAGATCACATTTAGTTTATTTTGTTTCGTTTACATTCCATGCTTCACATCCCTAAAGAAGAATTGGTTTGATATAACATCACTCTAGCACTCGAATTCGGGCATGTATTGATTGTACTACATTACGTGGAATATTTTTTCATTTATTAAAATGCTGATTTGGCGTGTTCTATACTGATTTTTATCTCATTGTATCACCGAACATCTCAGGTTATTATGATGCATAGATAGATCAGATTAATACTGATGTCAATATTACAACAATGATATTCTAAATTAACTGTAAATACTTTCTTTCAGACACTGTGTAAAAATCACAATAGCCATCTAGTGTACATCATGAGCGCTTCTGAGAATAAGTTGCTCGTTCAGGAAGTTGTAAATAGGCAACGTAAGTGATGATCAAATATGAACTTATATCTTTGAGATACAAATTTAGTTCCTCATTTACTTAATGTATTTAATTATAAGTGGCAGAGATATTGAATGATAAGTGAGAGGGTAGTGAATGATGAGTGACAGATATATTGAATGATAAGTGGGAGGTTGGTGAATGATGAGTGACAGATATATTGAATGATAAGTGAGAGGGTAGTGAATGATGAGTGACAGATATATTGAATGATAAGTGAGAGGGTAGTGAATGATGAGTGACAGATATATTGAATGATAAGTGAGAGGGTAGTGAATGATGAGTGACAGATATATTGAATGATGAGTTAGAGGGTAGTGAATGATGAGTGACAGATATATTGAATGATGAGTGAGAGGGTAGTGAATGATGAGTGACAGATATATTGAATGATAAGTGAGAGGTAGTGAATGATGAGTGACAGATATATTGAATGATAAGTGAGAGGGTAGTGAATCATGAGTGACAGATATATTGAATGATAAGTGAGAGGGTAGTGAATCATGAGTGACAGATATATTGAATGATAAGTGAGAGGGTAGTGAATGATGAGTGACAGATATATTGAATGATAAGTGAGAGGGTAGTGAATGATGAGTGACAGATATATTGAATGATAAGTGAGAGGGTAGTGAATGATGAGTGACAGATATATTGAATGATGAGTGAGAGGGTAGTGAATGATGAGTGACAGAGATATTGAATGATGAGTGAGAGGGTAGTGAATGATGAGTGACAGATATATTGAATGATGAGTGAGAGGGTAGTGAATGATGAGTGACAGATATATTGAATGATAAGTGAGAGGGTAGTGAATGATGAGTGACAGATATATTGAATGATGAGTGAGAGGGTAGTGAATGATGAGTGACAGATATATTGAATGATGAGTGAGAGGGTAGTGAATGATGAGTGACAGATATATTGAATGATAAGTGAGAGGTAGTGAATGATGAGTGACAGATATATTGAATGATAAGTGAGAGGGTAGTGAATCATGAGTGACAGATATATTGAATGATGAGTGAGAGGGTAGTGAATGATGAGTGACAGAGATATTGAATGATGAGTGAGAGGGTAGTGAATGATGAGTGACAGATATATTGAATGATGAGTGAGAGGGTAGTGAATGATGAGTGACAGATATATTGAATGATAAGTGAGAGGGTAGTGAATGATGAGTGACAGATATATTGAATGATGAGTGAGAGGGTAGTGAATGATGAGTGACAGATATATTGAATGATGAGTGAGAGGGTAGTGAATGATGAGTGACAGATATATTGAATGATAAGTGAGAGGTAGTGAATGATGAGTGACAGATATATTGAATGATAAGTGAGAGGGTAGTGAATCATGAGTGACAGATATATTGAATGATAAGTGAGAGGGTAGTGAATGATGAGTGACAGATATATTGAATGATAAGTGAGAGGGTAGTGAATGATGAGTGACAGATTTATTGAATGATAAGTGAGAGGTAGTGAATGATGAGTGACAGATATATTGAATGATAAGTGAGAGGTAGTGAATGATGAGTGACAGATATATTGAATGATAAGTGAGAGGGTAGTGAATCATGAGTGACAGATATATTGAATGATAAGTGAGAGGGTAGTGAATGATGAGTGACAGATATATTGAATGATAAGTGAGAGGGTAGTGAATGATGAGTGACAGATTTATTGAATGATAAGTGGCATAAATGTGATATAGTTGACGTTCCTCCTTCAATCGAAGATGAACATGCCATGAAAAAAAGAACAACAATAAAATGTGGTAAACAAATGGATTAAAATATAAAAAAAATAATTATCTACTTTGGTTTGTGTAGATGAGTTCATAAATGCACGATGAGTCTAGTTCGTGCCAGGAAAGTTATATTACAGCGCGCGGAGTAGTACAGAGGGTCACAAGTATGAGAGTTATATTACAGCGCGCGGAGTAGTACAGGGGGTCACAAGTAGGAGAGTTATATTACAGCGCGCGGAGTAGTACAGGGGGTCACAAGTAGGAGAGTTATATTACAGCGCGCGGAGTAGTACAGGGGGTCACAAGTAGGAGAGTTATATTACAGCGCGCGGAGTAGTACAGGGGGTCACAAGTATGAGAGTTATATTACAGTGCGTGGAGTAGTACAGGGGGTCACAAGTAGGACAGTTATATTACAGTGCGTGGAGTAGTACAGGGGGTCACAAGTAGGAGAGTTATATTACAGCACGTGGAGTAGTACAGGGGGTCACAAGTAGGAGAGTTATATTACAGTGCGTGGAGTAGTACAGGGGGTCACAAGTAGGACAGTTATATTACAGTGCGTGGAGTAGTACAGGGGGTCACAAGTAGGAGAGTTATATTACAGCGCGTGGAGTAGTACAGGGGGTCACAAGTAGGAGAGTTATATTACAGTGCGTGGAGTAGTACAGGGGGTCACAAGTAGGAGAGCTTTCTGATTTGACTTTCTGCTTCAATCTCTTGTAAATTGCCCTCAGTGTTCTCTCTTTGTCAAATTTAGTGTTGCTAGCAGTGATCTGAATATGCCAAGCTGAGCAATCAAGGGCTGTAGTCTTCCCAGTTATAGGATCGACGCTGCTGTGCCGTAGAAAGTTCTTTGAGTGATTATTGAAGTGCTTTTTCTGCCCACCGCTTGAACGTTTACCATCGCACAGTTCCTATTAGAATAATATTTTTGGAAGGCGCTTGTCTGGGATACGGACAATGTGGCCAGTCCAACGGAGTTGGGGTCTAGTCAGCAGGGCATGGGTACTTTCATACGGGACTTTTGAAAAATTTCCGTATCTGGTACTTCATCCTGCCAACGTACTCCCATGAGGTTTCTTAGGTACGTAAGGTAGAACGTGTTAAGCTGTCGAGCGTGTCTCGCATAGACAGCCCTGGATGGCGCAGCATAAAGCAGTGTTGGTAGAACCTTGCGAGGTAGACGTCCAATTTAGCTTTCAAACTGAGACCACGCCTGATCCAGAAGTTGGCTCGAAGTCTTCCGAATGCCGCACTGGCAATGACGCGAGCAATACGCAGGGCAACATCCTCGTATATTGTCGCAGTTTGCAATAGGGTGCTGCCGAGATATACAAACTTACTGGCAGTATTGAGTTTCTGTATCTTGACTGTGATTACTGGTTCTGTGATGAGGACACATGACGCTGGCTGATACACAACTAATGTCTTCACGCTGCAGATGGTGAGACAGAACGCATACAGGTCAAAGAAAAGAGGCTCATACTGTGGTGCATGTCTTTTATACTGGTAGTAGCGTTGATCGCACACTCGTCGGCGAACACGAGGTCGTGAACAATGTCTGCATTAGTTGTGGTCTTGACCTTCAATCTGCCAAGATTGAATAGTTCTCCATCAGTTCGATAACGAAAAGAAATTCCTGCACTTTTATTCCGGAAGGCATCATTCAACATAGCAGAGAGCACCATGCTGAAGAGCGTCGTAGACAGGACGTAACCCTGTTTGACACCGTTAGCTACTGGAAACTGGTTGGAGTGTGTGCAGTCATCTTGCACAAAGGATGTCATACCATCATGGAACTGGGGAACCATGTTGGGGAATTTTTCGGTAAAGTAAAATTTGGCCAAGCAAAGATATAATGAAAGATAAATGATACAGATATGGAATGAGTGACAAAAATATTCAATGATGGGTGACATTTGATATTGAAATGATGGGTGACATTTGATACTGAAATGGTGAGTGACATTTGATATTGAAATGATGGGTGACATTTGATATTGAAATGATGAGTGACATTTGATATTGAAATGATGAGTGACATTTGATATTGAAATGATGGGTGACATTTGATATTGAAATGATGGGTGACATTTGATATTGAAATGATGAGTGACATTTGATATTGAAATGATGAGTGACATTTGATATTGAAATGATGAGTGACATTTGATATTGAAATGATGAGTGACATTTGATATTGAAATGATGGGTGACATTTGATATTGAAAAGATGAGTGACATTTGATATTGAAATGATGAGTGACATTTGATATTGAAATGATGAGTGACATTTGATATTGAAATGATGAGTGACATTTGATATTGAAATGATGGGTGACATTTGATATTGAAATGATGAGTGACATTTGATATTGAAATGATGGGTGACATTTGATATTGAAATGATGGGTAACATTTGATATTGAAATGATTGGTGACATTTGATATTGAAATGATGAGTGACATTTGATATTGAAATGATGAGTGACATTTGATATTGAAATGATGAGTGACATTTGATATTGAAATGCTGGGTGACATTTGATATTGAAATGATGGGTGACATTTGATATTGAAATGATGGGTGACATTTGATATTGAAATGATGAGTGACATTTGATATTGAAATGATGAGTGACATTTGATATTGAAATGATGGGTGACATTTGATATTGAAATGATGAGTGACATTTGATATTGAAATGATGAGTGACATTTGATATTGAAATGATGAGTGACATTTGATATTGAAATGATGAGTGACATTTGATATTGAAATTATGAGTGACATTTGATATTGAAATGATGAGTGACATAGATATAATTAATTATGTGTGGCATAGATATTGAATGATAAGCGGCGCAGATATTGAATGATGGATGGCATATCTATTGAATGCTGTGTGGCAGAGATATTGAATTGTGCATGGTCAAGTTATTAAATTATGAGTAGCACAGATATTGAATGATGAGTGACAAATATTGAATGATCAGTTACTAAGATACTGAATGATGAGTGAAATAGATGTTGAATGATGAGTGATAAAGCTAATAAATGGTGCCCAGCGTAGATATTGAATGATTAGTGGCATTTGATATTGAAATGATGAGTGGCATTTGATATTGAAATGATGAGTGACATGTGATATTGAAATGATGAGTGACATTTGATATTGAAATGATGAGTGACATTTGATATTGAAATGATAAGTGACATTTGATATTGAAATGATGAGTGACATTTCATATTGAAATGATGAGTGACATTTGATATTGAAATGATGAGTGACATTTGATATTGAAATGACGAGTGACATTTGATATTGAAATGATAAGTGACATTTCATTTTGAAATGATAAGTGACATTTCATATTGAAATGATGAGTGACATTTGATATTGAAATGATGAGTGACATTTGATATTGAAATGATGAGTGACATTTGATATTGAAATGATGAGTGACATTTGATATTGAAATGATGAGTGACATAGATATTGATTAATGAGTGACATAGATATATTTAATTATGTGTGGCATAGATATTGAATGATGGATGGCAGAGATATTGAATGATGGGAGACAAAGAAAGTGAATGATGAGTGACATATATGTTGAATGACAAGAGGCCACGATATTGAAAGATGAGTCTCACAGATATTGAATAATGAGTCAAATATATAGAATGATTAGTGGTATACACACTGAATGATGAGTGTCCAATATATAGAATGATTAGTGGTATACACACTGAATGATGAGTGTCCAATATATAGAATGATTAGTGGTATAAACACTGAATGATGAGAGACAAAGATGGTTAATGTAGAGCGGCACAGATATTGAAAGATGTATCTCATAGCGTGATGAGTGGCTACAATATTGAATGATGGGTGGCCAACATATTGTGTAATGAGTGATCAAGATATTGAATGAAGAATGACATGTATTGAATAATGAATGACAGAGATTTTGAATGATGAGCGGCGTGGGTATTGAATTTTGAATGGATAGATATTGAATGATGTATGACAGAGGTATGGAACTATGATTGGCATACATATTGAATGATGAGTAGCATAGATATTGAATGATGAGTAGCATAGATATTGAATGATGAGTAGCATAGATATGAATGATCGGTGGCTTAGATATTGAATGATCGGTGGCTTTGATATTGAATGATGAGTGACCACGATATTGGATGATCGGTGGCTTTGATATTGAATGATGAGTGAAATTTATATAGAATTATGAGTGGCATAGTTATTAAATGATCAACCTTTAAAATCAGAGGCTACCAGTGATACCGGTCAGACCGAAAGGACAGGCGAAAGGGTGGAATTCTGACACTTGTTAAATACAATATCAGCGCATGTCAACTGGAAGTATATATGGAGGGGGCAGATTACCAGATGCTCCACCTAAAGACAGACAATACAGAATTCCCATATCCTGAACTACTACTGCCCAGTGATAGACCATTGGCACTAGACACAATCCCAGAAAAAGAGAAACGTATGGTGTGTAATGACTACAACAGCCACTCTCAGAGCTGGGGCTACGATCATATCGACAAGAGAGATGAGGAACTTGAGAGCTGGCAGGATGAAAATAATCTCATACTTATTAACCAGCCAGCAGACTCACCAACCTTCTACTCGAGAGCATGGCACACCACCTCTACTCCAGACCTGGCATTCCACTCACAAGACCTGAATAGAACATCACACGTGTCGTTGAAAGTAACTTGGAGGTAGTGACCACAGACCAATATTTCTGGAAATTCACAATGAATTTACCAAGGACAGCAGCACACTCACTAGGTGGAACTATAAGAAGGGCAGACTGGTAAATGTACCAGCATTTAACCAGTATTCTAGCTAAGGACATGAAATTGGACAAAGACATCAATAGAGCAGTGAGTGAGTTTAATAGATGTATACTACATGATGTTAGTAAAACCATACCCAGGGGGGGGGGGGGGGGCACGCAAAAACTACAAACCCTACTGGAATGATGAACTAGGAAAGCTGCAAAACGAGATGGAAACATCTAGACATCATGCTGAGAACAGACCTAGCCAAGAACACCACAACAAATATCAGGAAACAAAGGCTAGATTTCAAAGAGCTAAGTTACAAGCCAGACGGAGCAGCTGAAAAGAAAAAAACAGAGTCGCTGAACCTAGAAAGAGATACTAGGAAATTATGGAAACTTGTCAAACAGCTAAATGATGAAGGTATAGGGAGAAATACAAGAATCACACTTTATAAAGATAGAAATATTTCAACAGGTAAACATGCAGCTGATTACTTTGCAGATTCCTTTACAGAAGACAATAACATCAAAGTTATCCCAGACAAACAACAAGAGGTTCGAGAGAACCACCAAAACATTGGATATCGAACCTATACTTGACGTCATGGAGACACCAATCACAATGACAGAACTGGAGCATGCAATATGCAAATGTAAAATGAAATAGGAGCCGATGGAGTGTCCAATGAAATAATTAAAACATGGGAACTGCAGCAATAGCAAAGCTACTGCAGATCTTTAACATAAGCTGGTCCACAGGTAATGTTCCATAGGCATGGAGGGAAGCAATAATGATATCACTCCTCAAATCAAACAAAGATTGCAGCACAGTCTCAAATTACGAGGATGCTAGGAAAAGTATATCCAGTCTGCAGGGCTGAAAGATTGACACACTCTGATCCACATTCGTGGACACGTGTGGCAGTGACAAGGCAGACAGATTAGAAAAAAAAGAAAGTAAACATGAAGTGACATGCACAGTAACAGTCATGCACATAGTAAAAATCATGCACACAGTAACATTCATGTACACAGTAACAGTCATGTACACAGTAACATTCATGTACACAGTAACAGACATGCACACAGTAACAGTCATGTACACAGTAACATTCATGCACACAGTAACAGTCATGTACACAGTAACATTCATGCACACAGTAACAGTCATGTACACAGTAACATTCATGTACACAGTAACATTCATGTACACAGTAACATTCATGCACACAGTAACAGTCATGTACACAGTAACATTCATGCACACAGTAACATTCATGTACACAGTAACAGACATGCACACAGTAACAGTCATGTACACAGTAACATTCATGCACACAGTAACAGTCATGTACACAGTAACATTCATGCACACAGTAACAGTCATGTACACAGTAACAGTCATGCACACAGTAACAGTCATGTACACAGTAACAGTCATGTACATAGTAACATTCATGCACACAGTAACAGACATGCACACAGTAACAGTCATGTACACAGTAACAGTCATGTACACAGTAACAGTCATGTACATAGTAAGAGTCATGTACACAGTAACATTCATGCACACAGTAACAGTCATGTACATAGTAACAGTCATGTACATAGTAACAGTCATGTACACAGTAACATTCATGCACACAGTAACAGTCATGTACACAGTAACTATCATGCACAAAGTAACATTCATGCACATAGTAACATTCATGCACACAGTAACAGTCATGTACACAGTAACATTCATGCACACAGTAACATTCATGTACACAGTAACATTCATGCACACAGTAACGGTCATGCACACAGTAACAGACATGCACACAGTAACAGTCATGTACACAGTAACATTCATGCACACAGTAACAGTCATGTACACAGTAACATTCACGTACACAGTAACATTCATGTACACAGTAACTGTTATGCACACAGTAACATTCATGCACACAGTAACAGTCATGTACACAGTAACAGTCATGTACACAGTAACAGTCATGTACACAGTAACATTCATGTACAAAGTAACAGTCATGTACACAGTAACAGTCATGTACACAGTAACATTCATGTACACAGTAACATTCATGCACACAGTTACAGTCATGTACACAGTAACATTCATGTACACAGTAACAGTCATGTACACAGTAACATTCATGCACACAGTAACAGTCATGTACACAGTAACATTCATGCACACAGTAACAGTCATGCACACAGTAACAGACATGCACACAGTAACAGTCATGTACACAGTAACATTCATGCACACAGTAACAGTCATGTACACAGTAACATTCACGTACACAGTAACATACATGTACACAGTAACTGTTATGCACACAGTAACATTCATGCACACAGTAACAGTCATGTACACAGTAACAGTCATGTGCACAGTAACAGTCATGTACACAGTAACATTCATGTACATAGTAACAGTCATGTACACAGTAACAGTCATGTACACAGTAACATTCATGTACACAGTAACATTCATGCACACAGTTACATTCATGTACACAGTAACATTCATGTACACAGTAACAGTCATGTACACAGTAACATTCATGCACACAGTAACAGTCATGTACACAGTAACATTCATGTACACAGTAACATTCATGTACACAGTAACATTCATGTACACAGTAACAGACATGCACACAGTACCATTCATATACACAGTAACATTCATGTACACAGTAACATTCATGTACACAGTAACATTCATGCATACAGTAACATTCATGCACACAGTAACATTCATGCACACAGTAACATTCATGCACACAGTAACAGTCATGCACACAGTAACAGTCATGTACACAGTAACATTCATGTACAAAGTAACAGTCATGTACACAGTAACATTTATGCACACAGTAATAGTCATGTACACAGTAACAGTCATGTACACAGTAACAGTCATTTACACAGTAACATTCATGCACACAGTAACAATCATGTACACAGTAACAGTCATGTACACAGTAACAGTCATGTACACAGTAACAGTCATGTACACAGTAACAGTCATGCACACAGTAACATACATGCTCACAGTAACAGACATGCACACAGTAACAGTCATGTACACAGTAACAGTCATGTACACAGTAACAGTCATGTACACAGTAACATTCATGCACACAGTAACAGTCATGTACATAGCAATATTCATGCACACAGTAACAGACATGCACACAGTAAAAGTCATGTACACAGTAACAGTCATGAACACAGTAACAGTCATGTACATAGTAACATTCATGTACACAGTAACATTCATGTACACAGTAACATTCATGCACACAGTAACATTCATGCATACAGTAACATTCATACACACAGTAACATTCATGCACACAGTAACATTCATGCACACAGTAACAGTCATGCACACAGTAACAGTCATGTACACAGTAACAGACATGTACACAGTAACATTCATGTACACAGTAACATTCATGCACACAGTAACATTCATGTACACAGTAACATTCATGTACACAGTAACATTCATGCACACAGTAACATTCATGCACACAGTAACATTCATGCACACAGTAACATTCATGCACACAGTAACAGTCATGCACACAGTAACAGTCATGTACACAGTAACAGACATGCACATAGTAACAGTCATGTACACAGTAACATTCATGTCCACAGTAACATTCATGTACACAGTAACATTCATGTACACAGTAACAGTCATGCACACAGTAACAGTCATGTACACAGTAACAGTCATGCACACAGTAACAGTCATGTACACAGTAACAGTCATGTACATAGTAACAGTCATGTACACAGTAACATTCATGTACACAGTAACATTCATGCACACAGTAACAGTCATGTACACAGTAACTATCATGCACAAAGTAACATTCATGCACATAGTAACATTCATGCACACAGTAACAGTCATGTACACAGTAACATTCATGCACACAGTAACATTCATGTACACAGTAACATTCATGCACACAGTAACATTCATGCACACAGTAACAGACATGCACACAGTAACAGTCATGTACACAGTAACATTCATGCACACAGTAACAGTCATGCACACAGTAACATTCATGCACACAGTAACAGTCATGCACACAGTAACAGTAATGTACACAGTAACATTCACGTACACAGTAACATTCATGTACACAGTAACTGTTATGCACACAGTAACATTCATGCACACAGGAACAGTCATGTACACAGTAACAGTCATGTACACAGTAACAGTCATGTACACAGTAACATTCATGTACATAGTAACAGTCATGTACACAGTAACAGTCATGTACACAGTAACAGTCATGTACACAGTAACATTCATGTACACAGTAACATTCATGCACACAGTTACAGTCATGTACACGGTAACATTCATGTACACAGTAACAGTCATTTACACAGTAACATTCATGCACAAAGTAACAGTAATGTACACAGTAACATTCATGTACACAGTAACATTCATGTACACAGTAACATTCATGTACACAGTAACAGACATGCACACAGTAACATTCATGTACACAGTAACATTCATGTACACAGTAACATTCATGTACACAGTAACATTCATGCATACAGTAACATTCATGCACACAGTAACATTCATGCACACAGTAACATTCATGCACACAGTAACAGTCATGCACACAGTAACAGTCATGTACACAGTAACAGACATGCACACAGTAACATTCATGTACACAGTAACATTCATGTACACAGTAACATTCATGTACACAGTAACAGACATGCACACAGTAACAGTCATGTACACAGTAACATTCATACACACAGTAACAGTCATGTACACAGTAACATTCATGCATACAGTAACAGTCATGTACACAGTAACATTCATGCATACAGTAACAGTCATGTAAACAGTAACAGTCATGCACACAGTAACAGTCATGTACACAGTAACAGTCATGTACACAGTAACAGTCATGTACACAGTAACATTCATGCACACAGTAACAGTCATGTACACAGTAACATTTATGCACACAGTAATAGGCATGTACACAGTAACAGTCATGTACACAGTAACAGTCATTTACACAGTAACATTCATGCACACAGTAACAATCATGTACACAGTAACAGTCATGTACACAGTAACAGTCATGTACACAGTAACAGTCATGTACACAGTAACAGTCATGCACACAGTAACATACATGCACACAGTAACAGACATGCACACAGTAACAGTCATGTACACAGTAACAGTCATGTACACAGTAACAGTCATGTACACAGTAACATTCATGCACACAGTAACAGTCATGTACATAGTAACATTCATGCACACAGTAACAGACATGCACACAGTAAAAGTCATGTACACAGTAACAGTCATGAACACAGTAACAGTCATGTACATAGTAACAGTCATGTACACAGTAACATTCATGCACACAGTAACAGTCACATACATAGTAACAGTCATGTACATAGTAACAGTCATGTACACAGTAACATTCATGCACACAGTAACAGTCATGTACACAGTAACATTCATGCACAAAGTAACATTCATGCACATAGTAACATTCATGCACACAGTAACAGTCATGTACACAGTAACATTCATGCACACAGTAACAGTCATGTACATAGTAACATTCATGCACACAGTAACAGTCATGCACACAGTAACAGACATGCACACAGTAACAGTCATGTACACAGTAACATTCATGCACACAGTGACAGTCATGTACACAGTAACATTCATGTACACAGTAACATTCATGTACACAGTAACATTCATGTACACAGTAACAGTCATGTACACAGTAACATTCATTTACACAGTAACATTCATGCACACAGTTACAGTCATGTACACAGTAACATTCATGTACACAGTAACAGTCATGTACACAGTAACATTCATGCACACAGTAACAGTCATGTACACAGTAACATTCATGCACACAGTAACAGTCATGCACACAGTAACAGACATGCACACAGTATCAGTCATGTACACAGTAACATTCATGCACACAGTAACAGTCATGTACACAGTAACATTGACGTACACAGTAACATTCATGTACACAGTAACTGTTATGCACACAGTAACATTCATGCACACAGTAACAGTCATGTACACAGTAACAGTCATGTACACAGTAACAGTCATGTACACAGTAACATTCATGTACATAGTAACAGTCATGTACACAGTAACAGTCATTTACACAGTAACAGTCATGTACACAGTAACATTCATGTACACAGTAACATTCATGCACACAGTAACATTCATGTACACAGTAACATTCATGTACACAGTAACAGTCATGTACACAGTAACAATCATGCACACAGTAACAGTCATGTACACAGTAACATTCATGTACACAGTAACATTCATGTACACAGTAACAGACATGCACACAGTAACATTCATGTACACAGTAACATTCATGTACACAGTAACATTCATGCACACAGTAACATTCATGCATACAGTAACATTCATACACACAGTAACATTCATGCACACAGTAACATTCATGCACACAGTAACAGTCATGCACACAGTAACAGTCATGTACACAGTAACAGACATGTACACAGTAACATTCATGTACACAGTAACATTCATGTACACAGTAACATTCATGTACACAGTAACATTCATGTACACAGTAACAGACATGCCCACAGTAACAGTCATGCACACAGTAACATACATGCACACAGTAACAGTCATGTTCACAGTAACAGTCATGTACATAGTAACAGTCATGAACATAGTAACAGTAATGCACATAGTAACAGTCATGTACACAGTAACAGTCATGTACATAGTAACAGTCATGCACATAGTAACAGTAATGCACATAGTAACAGTCATGTACACAGTAACATTCATGCACACAGTAACAGTCATGTACATAGTAAGAGTCATGCACATAGTAACAGTCATGTACACAGTAACAGTCATGTACACAGTAACAGTCATGTACACAGTAACAGTCATGCACATAGTAACAGTCATGTACACAGTAACAGTCATGTACACAGTAACATTCATGCACACAGTTACAGTCATGTACATAGTAACAGCCATGTACATAGTAACAGTCATGTACACAATAACATTCATGTACACAGTAACAGTCATGCACACAGTAACATTCATGCACACAGTAACAGTCATGTACACAGTAACATTCATGTACACAGTAACATTCATGTACACAGTAACAGACATGCACACAGTAACATTCATGTACACAGTAACATTCATGTACACAGTAACATTCATGCACACAGTAACATTCATGCATACAGTAACATTCATACACACAGTAACATTCATGCACACAGTAACATTCATGCACACAGTAACAGTCATGCACACAGTAACAGTCATGTACACAGTAACAGACATGTACACAGTAACATTCATGTACACAGTAACATTCATGTACACAGTAACATTCATGTACACAGTAACATTCATGTACACAGTAACAGACATGCCCACAGTAACAGTCATGCACACAGTAACATACATGCACACAGTAACAGTCATGTTCACAGTAACAGTCATGTACATAGTAACAGTCATGAACATAGTAACAGTAATGCACATAGTAACAGTCATGTACACAGTAACAGTCATGTACATAGTAACAGTCATGCACATAGTAACAGTAATGCACATAGTAACAGTCATGTACACAGTAACATTCATGCACACAGTAACAGTCATGTACATAGTAAGAGTCATGCACATAGTAACAGTCATGTACACAGTAACAGTCATGTACACAGTAACAGTCATGTACACAGTAACAGTCATGCACATAGTAACAGTCATGTACACAGTAACAGTCATGTACACAGTAACATTCATGCACACAGTTACAGTCATGTACATAGTAACAGCCATGTACATAGTAACAGTCATGTACACAATAACATTCATGTACACAGTAACAGTCATGCACACAGTAACATTCATGTACACAGTATCATTCATGTACACAGTAACAGTCATGCACACAGTAACAGTCATGCACATAGTAACAGTCATGCACATAGTAACAGTAATGCACATAGTAACATTCATGTACACAGTAACAGTCATGCACATAGTAACATTCATGCACACAGTAACAGTCATGTACACAGTAACATTCATGCACACAGTAACAGTCATGTACATAGTAACATTCATGCACACAGTAACAGTCATGCACACAGTAACAGACATGCACACAGTAACAGTCATGTACACAGTAACATTCATGCACACAGTAACAGTCATGTACACAGTAACATTCATGTACACAGTAACATTCATGTACACAGTAACATTCATGTACACAGTAACAGGCATGTACACAGTAACATTCATGCACACAGTAACAGTCATGTACACAGTAACATTCATGCACACAGTAACAGACATGCCCACAGTAACAGTCATGTACACAGTAACAGTCATGTACACAGTAACAGTCATGTACACAGTAACAGTCATTTACACAGTAACATTCATGCACACAGTAACAATCATGTACACAGTAACAGTCATGTACACAGTAACAGTCATGTACACAGTAACAGTCATGTACACAGTAACAGTCATGCACACAGTAACATACATGCACACAGTAACAGACATGCACACAGTAACAGTCATGTACACAGTAACAGTCATGTACACAGTAACAGTCATGTACACAGTAACATTCATGCCCACAGTAACAGTCATGTACATAGTAACATTCATGCACACAGTAACAGACATGCACACAGTAAAGGTCATGTACACAGTAACAGTCATGAACACAGTAACAGTCATGTACATAGTAACAGTCATGTACACAGTAACATTCATGCACACAGTAACAGTCACGTACATAGTAACAGTCATGTACATAGTAACAGTCATGTACACAGTAACATTCATGCACACAGTAACATTCATGTACACAGTAACATTCATACACAAAGTAACATTCATGCACATAGTAACATTCATGCACACAGTAACAGTCATGTACACAGTAACATTCATGCACACAGTAACAGTCATGTACATAGTAACATTCATGCACACAGTAACAGACATGCACCCATTAACAGTCATGTACACTAACATTCATGCACACAGTGACAGTCATGTACACAGTAACATTCATGTACACAGTAACATTCATGTACACAGTAACATTCATGTACACAGTAACAGTCATGTACACAGTAACATTCATTTACACAGTAACATTCATGCACACAGTTACAGTAATGTACACAGTAACATTCATGTACACAGTAACAGTCATGTACACAGTAACATTCATGCACACAGTAACAGTCATGTACACAGTAACATTCATGCACACAGTAACAGTCATGCACACAGTAACAGACATGCACACAGTAACAGTCATGTACACAGTATCATTCATGCACACAGTAACAGTCATGTACACAGTAACATTCACGTACACAGTAACATTCATGTACACAGTAACTGTTATGCACACAGTAACATTCATGCACACAGTAACAGTCATGTACACAGTAACAGTCATGTACACAGTAACAGTCATGTACACAGTAACATTCATGTACATAGTAACAGTCATGTACACAGTAACAGTCATTTACACAGTAACAGTCATGTACACAGTAACATTCATGTACACAGTAACATTCATGCACACAGTTACAGTCATGTACACAGTAACATTCATGTACACAGTAACAGTCATGTACACAGTAACAATCATGCACACAGTAACAGTCATGTACACAGTAACATTCATGTACACAGTAACATTCATGTACACAGTAACAGACATGCACACAGTAACATTCATGTACACAGTAACATTCATGTACACAGTAACATTCATGCACACAGTAACATTCATGCATACAGTAACATTCATACACACAGTAACATTCATGCACACAGTAACATTCATGCACACAGTAACAGTCATGCACACAGTAACAGTCATGTACACAGTAACATTCATGTACACAGTAACATTCATGTACACAGTAACATTCATGCACACAGTAACAGTCATGTACACAGTAACAGTCATGCACACAGTAACAGTCATGTACACAGTAACAGTCATGTACACAGTAACATTCATGCACACAGTAACAGTCATGTACACAGTAACAGTCATGTACAAAGTAACAGTCATGCACACAGTAACAGTCATGTACACAGTAACAGTCATGTACATAGTAACAGTCATGCACACAGTAACAGTCATGTACACAGTAACATTCATGTACACAGTAACAGTCATGCACACAGTAACAGTCATGCACATAGTAACAGGCATGTACATAGTAACAGTCATGTACACAATAACAGTCATGTACATAGTAACAGTCATGCACATAGTAACAGTCATGTACATAGTTACATTTATGTACATAGTTACAGTCATGTACACAGTAACATTCATGTACACAGTAACATTCATGCACACAGTAACAGTCATGCACATAGTAACAGTCATGCACACAGTAACACTCATGTACACAGTAACAGTCATGCACACAGTAACAGTCATGTACACAGTAACAGTCATGTACATAGTAACAGTCATGCACATAGTAACATTCATGTACACAGTAACTGTCATGCACACAGTAACAGTCATGTACACAGTAACATTCATGTACACAGTAACAGTCATGCACACAGTAACAGTAATGCACATAGTAAGAGGCATGTACATAGTAACATTCATGTGCACAGTAACAGGCATGTACATAGTAACATTCATGTGCACAGTAACAGTCATGCACACAGTAACAGTCATGTACACAGTAACAGTCATGTACATAGTAACAGTCATGTACATAGTAACATTCATGTACACAGTAACAGTCATGCACACAGTAACAGTCATGTACACAGTAATAGGCATGTACACAGTAAAAGTCATGTACACAGTAACAGTCATTTACACAGTAACATTCATGCACACAGTAACATACATGCACACAGTAACAGACATGCACACAGTAACAGTCATGTACACAGTAACAGTCATGTACACAGTAACAGTCATGTACACAGTAACATTCATGCCCACAGTAACAGTCATGTACATAGTAACATTCATGCACACAGTAACAGACATGCACACAGTAAAAGTCATGTACACAGTAACAGTCATGAACACAGTAACAGTCATGTACATAGTAACAGTCATGTACACAGTAACATTCATGCACACAGTAACAGTCACGTACATAGTAACAGTCATGTACATAGTAACAGTCATGTACACAGTAACATTCATGCACACAGTAACATTCATGTACACAGTAACATTCATACACAAAGTAACATTCATGCACATAGTAACATTCATGCACACAGTAACAGTCATGTACACAGTAACATTCATGCACACAGTAACAGTCATGTACATAGTAACATTCATGCACACAGTAACAGTCATGCACACAGTAACAGACATGCACACAGTAACAGTCATGTACACAGTAACATTCATGCACACAGTGACAGTCATGTACACAGTAACATTCATGTACACAGTAACATTCATGTACAAAGTAACATTCATGTACACAGTAACAGTCATGTACACAGTAACATTCATTTACACAGTAACATTCATGCACACAGTTACAGTCATGTACACAGTAACATTCATGTACACAGTAACAGTCATGTACACAGTAACATTCATGCACACAGTAACAGTCATGTAAACAGTAACATTCATGCACACAGTAACAGTCATGCACACAGTAACAGACATGCACACAGTAACAGTCATGTACACAGTATCATTCATGCACACAGTAACAGTCATGTACACAGTAACATTCACGTACACAGTAACATTCATGTACACAGTAACTGTTATGCACACAGTAACATTCATGCACACAGTAACAGTCATGTACACAGTAACAGTCATGTACACAGTAACAGTCATGTACACAGTAACATTCATGTACACAGTAACAGTCATGTACACAGTAACAGTCATTTACACAGTAACAGTCATGTACACAGTAACATTCATGTACACAGTAACATTCATGCACACAGTTACAGTCATGTACACAGTAACATTCATGTACACAGTAACAGTCATGTACACAGTAACAATCATGCACACAGTAACAGTCATGTACACAGTAACATTCATGTACACAGTAACATTCATGTACATAGTAACAGACATGCACACAGTAACATTCATGTACACAGTAACATTCATGTACACAGTAACATTCATGCACACAGTAACATTCATGCATACAGTAACATTCATACACACAGTAACATTCATGCACACAGTAACATTCATGCACACAGTAACAGTCATGCACACAGTAACAGTCATGTACACAGTAACAGACATGTACACAGTAACATTCATGTACACAGTAACATTCATGTACACAGTAACATTCATGTACACAGTAACATTCATGTACACAGTAACAGACATGCCCACAGTAACAGTCATGTGCACAGTAACATTCATACACACAGTAACAGTCATGTACACAGTAACATTCATGCACACAGTAACAGTCATGTACACAGTAACAGTCATGCACACAGTAACAGTCATGTACACAGTAACAGTCATGTACACAGTAACATTCATGCACACAGTAACAGTCATGTACACAGTAACATTTATGCACACAGTAATAGTCATGTACACAGTAACAGTCATGTACACAGTAACAGTCATTTACACAGTAACATTCATGCACACAGTAACAATCATGTACACAGTAACAGTCATGTACACAGTAACAGTCATGTACACAGTAACAGTCATGTACACAGTAACAGTCATGCACACAGTAACATACATGCACACAGTAACAGTCATGTACACAGTAACAGTCATGTACATAGTAACAGTCATGCACATAGTAACAGTAATGCACATAGTAACAGTCATGTACACAGTAACAGTCATGTACATAGTAACAGTCATGCACATAGTAACAGTAATGCACATAGTAACAGTCATGTACACAGTAACATTCATGCACACAGTAACAGTCATGTACATAGTAAGGGTCATGCACATAGTAACAGTCATGTACACAGTAACAGTCATGTACACAGTAACAGTCATGTACACAGTAACAGTCATGCACATAGTAACAGTCATGTACACAGTAACAGTCATGTACACAGTAACATTCATGCACACAGTTACAGTCATGTACATAGCAACAGCCATGTACATAGTAACAGTCATGTACACAATAACAGTCATGTACATAGTAACAGTCATGTACATAGTAACAGTCATGTGCATAGTTACATTTATGTACATAGTTACAGTCATGTACACAGTAACATTCATGTACACAGTAACATTCATGCACACAGTAACGTTCATGTACATAGTAACAGTCATGTACACAATAACAGTCATGTACACAGTAACAGTCATGCACACAGTAACAGTCATGTACACAGTAACAGTCATGTACATAGTAACAGTCATGCACATAGTAACAGTCATGTACATAGTAACATTCATGTACACAGTAACAGTCATGCACACAGTAACAGTCATGTACACAGTATCATTCATGTACACAGTAACAGTCATGCACACAGTAACAGTCATGCACATAGTAACAGTCATGCACATAGTAACAGTAATGCACATAGTAACATTCATGTACACAGTAACAGTCATGCACATAGTAACATTCATGCACACAGTAACAGTCATGTACACAGTAACATTCATGCACACAGTAACAGTCATGTACATAGTAACATTCATGCACACAGTAACAGTCATGCACACAGTAACAGACATGCACACAGTAACAGTCATGTACACAGTAACAGTCATGCACACAGTAACAGACATGCCCACAGTAACAGTCATGTACACAGTTACATTTATGTACATAGTTACAGTCATGTACACAGTAACATTCATGTACACAGTAACATTCATGCACACAGTAACAGTCATGTACATAGTAACAGTCATGCAAACAGTAACAGTCATGTACACAGTAACAGTCATGCACACAGTAACAGTCATGTACACAGTAACAGTCATGTACATAGTAACAGTCATGCACATAGTAACATTCATGTACACAGTAACAGTCATGCACACAGTAACAGTCATGTACACAGTAACATTCATGTACACAGTAACAGTCATGCACACAGTAACAGTCATGCACATAGTAAGAGGCATGTACATAGTAACATTCATGTGCACAGTAACATGCATGTACATAGTAACATTCATGTGCACAGTAACAGTCATGCACACAGTAACAGTCATGTACACAGTAACAGTCATGTACATAGTAACAGTCATGTACATAGTAACATTCATGTACACAGTAACATTCATGTACACAGTAACAGTCATGCACACAGTAACAGTCATGTACACAGTAACATTCATGCACACAGTAACAGTCATGCACATAGTAACAGTCATGTACACAATAACAGTCATGTACACAGTAACAGTCATGTACATAGTAACATTCATGTACACAGTAACAGTCATGCACACAGTAACAGTCATGTACACAGTAATAGTCATGTACACAGTAACAGTCATGTACACAGTAACAGTCATGTACACAGTAACAGTCATGTACACAGTAACAGTCATGCACACAGTAACAGTCATGTGCACAGTAACAGTCATGTACATAGTAACAGTCATGCACATAATAACAGTCATGTACATAGTAACATTCATGTACACAGTAACAGTCATGCACACAGTAACAGTCATGTAGACAGTAACATTCATGTACACAGTAACAGTCATGCACACAGTAACAGTCATGTACACAGTAACAGTCATGTACATAGTAACAGTCATGCACATATTAACAGTCATGTACATAGTAACAGTCATGTACACAGTAACAGTCATGTACATAGTAACATTCATGTACACAGTAACAGTCATGTACACAGTAACAGTCATGTACACAGTAACAGTCATGTACACAGTAACAGTCATGTACATAGTAACAGTTATGTACACAGTAACAGTCATGCACACAGTAACAGTCATGTACACAGTAACAGTCATGTACATAGTAACAGTCATGTACATAGTAACATTCATGTACACAGTAACAGTCATGCACATAGTAACAGTCATGTACATAGTAACAGTCATGTACACAGTAACAGTCATGTACACAGTAACAGTCATGTACACAGTAACAGTCATGTACATAGTAACATTCATGTACACAGTAACAGTCATGTACACAGTAACATTCATGCACACAGTAACAGTCATGTACACAGTTACAGTCATGTACACAGTAACATTCATGCACACAGTAACAGTCATGCACATAGTAACAGTCATGTACACAATAACAGTCATGTACACAGTAACAGTCATGTACATAGTAACATTCATGTACACAGTAACAGTCATGCACACAGTAACAGTCATGTACACAGTAATAGTCATGTACACAGTAACAGTCATGTACACAGTAACAGTCATGTACACAGTAACAGTCATGTACACAGTAACAGTCATGCACACAGTAACAGTCATGTACACAGTAACAGTCATGTACATAGTAACAGTCATGCACATAATAACAGTCATGTACATAGTAACATTCATGTACACAGTAACAGTCATGCACACAGTAACAGTCATGTAGACAGTAACATTCATGTTCACAGTAACAGTTATGCACACAGTAACAGTCATGTACACAGTAACAGTCATGTACATAGTAACAGTCATGCACATATTAACAGTCATGTACATAGTAACAGTCATGTACACAGTAACAGTCATGTACATAGTAACATTCATGTACACAGTAACAGTCATGTACACAGTAACAGTCATGTACACAGTAACAGTCATGTACACAGTAACAGTCATGTACATAGTAACAGTTATGTACACAGTAACAGTCATGCACACAGTAACAGTCATGTACACAGTAACAGTCATGTACATAGTAACAGTCATGTACATAGTAACATTCATGTACACAGTAACAGTCATGCACATAGTAACAGTCATGTACATAGTAACAGTCATGTACACAGTAACAGTCATGTACACAGTAACAGTCATGTACATAGTAACATTCATGTACACAGTAACAGTCATGTACACAGTAACATTCATGCACACAGTAACAGTCATGTACACAGTTACAGTCATGTACACAGTAACAGTCATGTACACAGTTAAAATGTTGAAATCTGTGGAAATATTGACTACAAATGAATAGATTGGAGATGTAAACAATTATGTAAGAAATCTACAAATATATCGCTAGGCAATATAAAAAACAACTATTTTTGTACATAAACAATATAAAAATAGTTATCATAGTTTATCTAATTCTTTTTGTTTCAAATATTGTTGTTCTAGTTGGCAGCACCTGGATTGGAGCCAGTGACATGCTTCGGGAAGGTTACTGGTATTGGTCAACAGGGCAAAAATTGGAATCTTTTCATAACATGCAGAAAAATCAACCTGATAATAGGGGTGGAAGTAAGAAGAAATTATATAGAAACTAAATAAACACACACAATATTAGACGTAGGGTGTCCTAATATAATATAGATAGAATCATGTATGTGGATGAAAAGGGCGTGCTTCGCCATAATCAAGATTTAATCCATAACTTGAAATTAAAAAAAACAACGATTTCACAAAGTAGCAGATATTTGCACACAAGAACACATTCTCACAATATTGTGTGCGCATGCGTTATGATTGCAGGTTGTCGGCGTATATCAGACAGGTCCATAGGTGCTCCGATCTCTGTATTGAGAAATCTATCAGAGTGTAGCGGCTGACAGTTCCAATTATATGCTGATGTATCAGTCTTCGTATATCTGATTGTTTCTCTTTATATGTTTCTCTTTATATGTTTCTCTTTATATGTTTCTCTTTATATGTTTCTCTTTATATGTTTCTCTTTATATGTTTCTCTTTATATGTTGTTCTGATCTCTACACATGTATCTACGCATAGAATAAGGAAGCTTGGTTTGAAATGTGGTTGAGCTAGAAAGAAGTGGTTTCGTGGGCGAGAAAGAATGATGTTCAATCAACGGCGTACTGGAACCACCAGTTAACGTGTAATGGCGGATACACTCAAGAAGCGATCTGAGCAAATATGGACTTGTCCGGAGTGTAGTGACGACGACCCAACGCCAAACTAACACATATCACGCTTAGTCATGGGAGCGACCATGATTAGCAGATTTGAAAATCTTCTGAGCTAAAATATCTTTTAACAAATTAACTTGTCTGATCGATCCATTGATTATGGTCATGATCCATATATGGACTCTGTGGTCATGCTCGCCAGTGTGTCGGCTCGCTCATTTCCCTCAACCTCCGCATATGGTACAAATGTAAAGATAATCATTCTGGTTGTGCACACTATACAATTATAAGAGAATTCAATAAACATATTGACAGATAAAAGATACGAAAAACGTTGGCGACTCCCGAATGTAGGAGTTTGTGTCACGAATTTATAATGCCAAATGGCGATGTTCTACACCATTTAACTAATACGGATATTATGTTATATGTTTGTTATTACTGAGGATATTTCAATACCTGTACGGGATGTTTGTTGTTGTTGTAATAGTCCTTGTCTCGATTGGTCCGTTCGGGTGACTTTGTGTTCACGGTTTGAATGGCTTGACGAAATCGCATCTTTTATTGGAGATGCGGTTAGTCAAGTGCGGAAGAACGCGTGTGCAATTGTTCCTAGGCGATTTGGTGCCGTTGAACGGACTGGTTCAATTCCCTTTAGTCTCATGATGTTCTACACCGAGCTTCAGATTGGGCTTTCACTCGTTTGTTTCCTGGACGCGAGTAAACGAGTAGCAAATAATAGCAACACTGTTTAGCTTTCATGTAACAAAAGATGACTAAATATTTTATGGAGTAAAATTGGTTGTTCAATACCAGATAGGGTCAAAATTACCTAGAAGTCATACTGAAGTCGGATGTGTCACACCGAAATGCGAAGATATTACAGCAAAGCTAGAAACCATAAAACAGCGTATTCCGTTATCTGTACTATATCCTGCTAATCTATGGGAGTTTGAGAACAAATGCAAAAGAAGAAGATGTGTATTTCTCTGGCATTCATATTAAAGCGAAAGTTTGGTAGAGCTTTATCAAGTTGATAGTGATTGTTTGGTTCAGTGTAGCATCTGTACATTTCTCTGTCACCAGCTGGTCAATCTTCTACCACAGAGGAGACGTTGTAATTACATTTTCGCTGTCTCGAGGAATATTGTGAATAAAAGGATTGACCCTATCCTATCAGTCATGAGTCTTTGCCAGCGTCATCACTAATGCACCGTTTGGATCATTCTTGCGGAGACAGGACAAGTCTGCAATATATTAACTAGTGCTAGTCCTAGCCTGGGCTTAAGCGCAAGCGTTGCTCATCTCTGAGCCCCAATAAGACAGACAGATAAATACAAGGAAATATATATGTTACGTACCCTTTACAGATCGTTGTCCTCACTGCCATTCTATACGTTTCTCTGTGCAAACTGCCCAGTCCATTTCAGTGTCATTTCAGAAGGTCTGCAATATCCTGTCTATTATAGTCTTGGTTTGTCTGTTGTTTTCTTTCTTGGAACCAGTCTCTCAACGATCAATCTTTCACAAAATTTGTATTTTTTTATGTCTAAAATATGTTCGCTTGGTTTGTTGTTGTTTTTTGTTGTTGATATTTTTGTGGAGCCTGTCCTCTTTTATGTTCAGGTACGCTCTGGATGTCCGGATTGGTTAATCTTACTTTTCATGATATTCTTACAATCTTTCTATAACATTTCATTTCAAAGGCCAATATTTTCTTTTCTCCTGCGGATGTCACTGTCCACGTCTGCAACTATACGTATGTATGGCCTATTGCATCTTGCAGACGATCATTAAGCAAACAAGTAGAAGCAGTCCATTGAGCATTTTCTCTGTGTTGGCAACTTTTCAAGCGATCATGTCACAGCAAGAAAAGATTTGTGTTTGCGTATTTCTCGTTTATTCTTTCATATCTTTAAATATATTATTTATGAAAAATGCCCCCCCCCCCGTACGAAGGTTATGTCCCCAGACAGCCCGAGTATCGGCTGTGTTTTCCCCGTTTTTGGGGCCTATAAAGAAATCGTTAATTGAGGATTTACAGATGTATTTATATTTGAGCATTGGTCTACCGTGGGCGCGCTGGCCTTCAGTCCGTTCTCCGAACAGTTCTTGCTTTGTATTTATATTTGAGCATTGGTCTACCGTGGGCTCGCTGGCCTTCAGTCCGTTCTCCTAACAGTTCTTGCTTTGTATTTATATTTGAGCATTGGTCTACCGTGGGCTCGCTGGCCTTCAGTCCGTTCTCCCAACAGTTCTTGCTTTGGGGTGCTGCTGTTTGATGTTCTACAGACGTGACAACGCAATATATTTCTATTAAAACCATATGTAGAAACTGGAACATTTATTTTCTTAATAGTTATAACTGGTACAGGTTTGGCTAACGGGCCTGACATCTAAACTTTTATAAAATATGTGCCGATTCGAAATTTAGCTAACTTTTGTGACGTCACAAACTACCAGCTCATTTCTAGATACAAAACTGCTACTGAAAGCTTCTTAAGTCTACATGCGACCGATAGAGATGTTGTTGTTTGTTCATCACAAGTGAGGTTTGAGGCTTGCCCATATGTTACATCCACTATTGAAATTTAGTTGGAATTATATCATTGGTTATGAGTTCGTAGATAGTTAATAAGCCATGTTCGAGCCGCAAATGTCCTTAGACAGTTCGGACAAGGAATGACCAATGTAGACGAGTTTTGGTCGTCCCGCGACTTTCTAGCTACTCTTCACTGTCGAGTTACTGCATTTCTTCTATATTCACAAGATGTTGCGACATTGTTTGACTGTAGAACGTCATGTAGAACTATTTTGTGCAAGTTCTTCCTATGTATCTTGGCCTATTTCTAAGTCTTTCTGTGAGATCTTTAATGTGTCATTGTAGCGCGTTTTTTTTGGCCACCTTGAGATAGGATAGAGATACACTACCTATGTTACATGCGCGAGGACTACTGCCAGATACACAGATGTGCGCGCCTCCCACTGAGAGATGTACGCGCTATCCACTGAGAGATGTACGCGCTACCCATTGAGAGATGTGTGCGCCACACATTGAGAGATGTACATGCCACCCACTGAGAGATGTGTGCGCCACACATTGAGAGATGTACATGCCACCCACTGAGAGATTTACGCGCCAACCACTGAGAGATGTGTACGCCACACATTGAGAGATGTACATGCCACCCACTGATGATTTACGCGCCACCCACTGAGAGATGTACGCACCACCCACTGAGAGCCCCAGCCATACATCATCAGGTAGCATATCTAGATACATTGATTATCTTTTTGGTCCATCGTATTCTTATGATTTTGCTGTAACATTATTTTCAAAAGCTACTATTTTATTGGTGATTGTCCAGGATACACACCCATATATTGCGACATTTGTAAATTTGCGAGACTTTTAATTTGTCTCGTTTCATTTTACCAAAAAAAGTCAAACCGTTAACCAAACATAAACCTGGTAACTTATAACAGATGTGTTCACCTCATTATAATAATGCGTACTTTCATAAATTTATCTCACTGGGGACTGTGGTAGCATAGTATCTAAGTCACTCGTTCGCTACAGAGAGAGAGAGAGAGAGAGGGAGAGAGAGAGAGAGAGGGGGGGGGTCAAAGTTCCCTCGTTACTCGTGGTTTTAAGAAAACATACGCTCATGGACCAAACAGTCACCATGAAACTTGCAATGACTGATGTTCGATGTCGATTGAGGAACGTCACCATCGCACCAAATCAAATGCACAAGACACTAGTGAATTTCTTGTCTATCACTGGCTAGGCAGCTGAGCACTTATGGGAAGCCGAGAGCTAGGACACTGGTTTATAACTCAACAACCTTTGTCGAGATTGATCTCATTGATAAAATCTGTATTTTGTTGTATACCGTTATTGATAAAATGTTTATATTGTTGTATAACTTTATGGATAGAATGTTTATAGTGTTGTATAACTTTATAGATAGAATGTTTATATTATTGTATACCTTTATGGATAGAATGTTTATATTGTTGTATAACTTTATAGATAGAATGTTTATATTGTTGTATATCTTCATTGATCGAATAATTATTTTGTTATTTATGGTTATTGATGGATGACTACATTAATATGACTTTATTCAGAACGATTACATTATTACATTGAAGTATGTGAGAGAAACGCTGTGTTAGAATAATTGTAATGATAGGTTTAGTGCAAAGATGTTTTCCTCCAGGGATGTGTTTATATTTAGTTATATGTTTAACTACAGCTATGTGTTTGCATTTCTACGTTTTCCTGCTGGAATGTGTTTAACTGTATTTTTGTGACAGGGATGTACTTGACTACATTGTTGTGTTTCACTGTAAGAATGCATGTTACTACAGAGATGTGTTTGTGAGCATGTATGTTGACTGCATGATTGTACATATCTGTATGATTGTGTTTCACTACAAAGATGTGTTTGTGAGCATGTATGTTACTGCATGATTGTACATATCTGTATGAAGCTAAATTGTATTGTCTATATATGTTATCCATGTTTACAAGAAGACCTATCGGCCCTTGTATAACTAATACGGATATTATGTTATGTGTTTGTTGTTACTGAGGATATTTCAATACCTGTACGGGATGTTTGTTGTTGTTGTAATAGTCCTTGTCTCGATTGGTCCGTTCGGGTGACTTTGTGTGCACGATTTGAATGGCTTGATGAAATCGCATCTTTTTTGGAGATGCTGTTAGTCAAGTACTGAAAAACGCGTGTGCAATTGTTGCTAGGCGATTTGGTGCCGTAGAACGGATTGGTTCAATTCCCGTTAGTCTCAAGAATTTATATCTGTATGATTGTGTTTCACTACAAAGATGTATGTAGCTGCAAAGAAGTATTTTTATTACACAGATATGTTTTAACTGTATGAGTATATTTGACTACAGGTCTGCTTATATCTACACAGATGTTAATCTGCAGGTAAGCGGTATGGTATATAGATATCTTTTATTCTATGGGTACCTGTTCCCACACTCTCATACACTCTAACACACACTCATTCACTCTAACACACACTCATTCACACACACACGCGCACGCGCACGCACACGCACGCACACACACACACACACACATATATATATAAGTTTTACTTTATGGATGTGTTGTGTATTTGACTATATGGTCATACAGAATTGTACATATGTTGATGGTAGTACTCGCTTGACATATTTTTGTGCTTACAGATGAAAACTGCATGGAGATGAAAGCCGAGTATGATTACAATTGGAATGATTTACGGTGTTCAGTTCGACTATCATCAGTTTGCAAAGCCGAGTAAGTTTAGCCATCATGACTAATGAGATTAGTGATATCCGTATATTTAGTGTGTGTGAATGTATGTGTGTGTCCTGTCTGTGGGTCTGTCTGTATGTCTGTCTGTGTCTTTGTGACTGTGCGTACATGCGCGCGTGTGGATGTCAAGATGGAGTAGTGTCTCTGACATCGAGGTTGTTATGTTTCTTTGTAGTAGATCTCATGTTCTCAGTCCACACATGGCACTCATCTCTCATTTAGAGCTCCAAGTATACCGGAAGTTGTCACCACACCTTAGTAACAGCTTTGGCAAGCCGGCGAAACCAGGTAACAGCAACCGAGGAGTGTTGGTCTGGAGATAGAGGACATGTTTATATAAGTATGCAAAGTCGTGATATGGCGGACTGCGAGAATGAAGAATTTGCTGTTCAACGAGATGGAAAACACTTCTTGCCAGTGTGACAGGGATGTTACAGGGATGTTACAGGGATGTGACAGGGATGTGACAGGGATGTGACAGGGATGTGACAGGGATGTGACAGTGTGTGCGGTGTATTCAAATGATGTAATTGTAGTAATAAAATGTAATTAATGACAACTGATGTACTTTTCATCGGTAACTCGAACCAAGCAACGTATCTTATTCAGCGTCTTCTACTCGAAGAATTCTGTTTATTTTTCATACATCATCTAGTTCCCAGCATTAAGGACATCAATTATGTACATCAACAAGAAATCAAATAGTTGCATCAATAGATCTACTGATAAGCTTTCACGTCTGCATTCAACGGTTCGATATCGCGAACTAATCTACTTCCTATGGCGGTACTTTTTACAACTTGTCTTAGTTATTTCGCTAATGCGAACTGTTGGTCGATTGTATAGTATTTTTAGAAAATATTCCAGACCTCTATCTTTGCTGCATGTGCTGGAGGTTCTTTTTCGAATTTCAACGCCCCACAAGACTTCAGGAATGCCATCCATGCTCTAAACAGTGACACCAGTTAGATTATGTCATTACCAGGAGGAGGTACTTGGGAAATATAGGTGTTACTAAACCCATATGTGGGACTTCCGGTAGTGACGTCCGTTGATGGAGGGGTTTTCTCTAATCAAGTCTGGGTCATTCCGTTGATCGTTGGATTAATCAACTAACATCGTAAAGTCCAGACCGATTTGTGTAACAGAAGTCAGTTCATTCCAATTCTTTTACATTCAGAATTATTTTGTGAACAAATGTCTTCGTAGGATAACTAACACCCATTGGAGTGAATTGAAATCGAATGATAAAATCAGAGAAGAGACACATCAAAATTTCATCACAGATGTTATCAGAAAACGCCGTTGATCCTACTTCGGGCATGCTCTACACGCAGACATCAACAGAATGAACCAACAATCTCTTTAATGGATACCTACAGGCAAAAGAGACTGGGGTAGTCCAAAAGAAACACTCAGAAGAAGAATACTTAGAGAAAGTAAAACAATCAATATCCATACTATTCAAGAACTGCACAGAATAGCTTTGAACAGACAGAATTGCAGAGCTCTGATCTCTGCCCTATGCGCTAACTTTAGCGCAAAAAGAAAATGAATGAATGAATGAAACCCATTTGTGGTACAAAATTCTGGAATGACCACAGACTAAAAGCGAACCAGATCAATTTATACATTTTTCGACCCCCGCAAGAATACAAGAAAATGAAATGCGTGAACACTGAATACAATTTAGTATAGATTGATATTATTAAACAGGATATATGACTTATATTTTGTTGAAGGCGACAGTGTAGAGGCCTATATGTGGAAGCATATATCCTGCCACTGAGACCATATGTGTAGGGACGATATAATGATGCTGATGATATTGTGCAGCTCTCCTTCACTTGAATCCAATTTTCATCGCTCAAGTCAGGACTTTCATCATCATCTCAAAAAAGTCCTGCGGTTATTGGCGAGTAGTAAAGTGGCAGGTGTGGATACACTTGCAGCCATAGTCGCACACCTGCACGTAGGCGGCACAGGGCATGTGGTCGTTCTCCTGTGACATTGATGCACCTCTGGAGTCCGGCAGCCGTCTGGGCGGCTGAGCAGCCCTATTAAGGAAATCATTTTACACCTCTTTAGCCAGAGTAAGGGGCTAGAAAAGGTGCCCTAAAGATTGCCTACTTCACCATGACCAAGGCCAACATACCGCAGTTGGCGGGGATCCCTACTCAGTGGTAAAAACTACAAGCAAACAAGAAATATTAATGTGAGTTCACTCACAATTGGCGCATAGAATGTGCGCACCCTACTGGACAGCGTGGAGGTCGCAAGGTCAGAAAGACGCACCGTACTTGTAGCGAAAGAGCTAGCAAGGTAAAAAATTGACATCGCTGCCCTCAGCGAGACTGTCTGAAGAACGTGAACTTGTGAAACAAGGCGCTGGATATTCCTTCGTCTGGAATGGCAGAAAAAAATAAGTGAAACGCGAAGCTGGAGTTGAATTTGCAATTAAATCTAGCCTAGCCAGAAAAATGGATGGATCTCCAAAGGGCCTTAATGACCGGCTGATGACTATTCGCCTTCCACTTTCCAAAAATCGGCATGTAACAGTCGTTAGTGTGTATGCCCCGACTATGACGAACCCCGATGAACAGAAAGAAAAGTTCTATGATGACTTGAAAATATCATACAGGAAGCCTCCAAATCCGACAAACTCATCATCCTTGTAGACTCAACTTCCTCACTGTAATAAGACTTCATGGATGCACCCACGATCAAAACAGTGACATAAAATTGATTATGTCATCGTGAGACACCGTGATAAGTAGGATGTTAGAGTCACTAAATTCATGTGTGGCGATGACTGCTTGACGGAACACAGACTGCCAGTCTCCAAAATGAATCTATACATTGCATCTCTGGCGACTTCAAAATAGCAAACAGTCAAAATGAAACTTTCTCCAAATTGAAAGATCTACTTTATAAACAGCTTCTGCGCAGCTCAATGTATACCACAATTGCACCATTGACAGTCGACTCCATAGACATTTAAAAAATCTGGGAAAACCTCCGTGACACTATCTACAGAACTACAGAAAAAGTTGTGGGCGTTGCTGTTCGCAGGCATCAAGACTGGTTTGACAAAAACGATGTACAGATCACAGCTCGCCTGGACAACAAGCACAAACAGCACATTGTTTATCAAAACAATCCGACATCAGCCAGCAAAAACAAGCTGCACGAAAACTCACAGAAAAACCCGCAAAAAGAACTAAGGAGAATGCAAGATTCATGGTTTAGTAGAAAGAGATACAGTATTACACTGACAGTAATAATATGCAGAAATATTATTCAACGCTAAAATCAATTTATAGCCCAGTCTTCAGGAACGTATCCTCTTCTAAGCGCAGACGGAAAGCATACCATCACTGATAGAGAGGAAAGTCTCAAAAGCGGGGCTGAACAGTTTGAAAATATACTAAACTGCCAACATTAGCGAATAAGCGATTGCCTGCATCACGCACACACCAATCAATCATTCTTTATTGGAGCCCCATTGCCTTGAGGAGGTGAAGAAAGCAATCTCAAATTAGTCGGTATGAAAAGCATTAGGTTTAGACTCTATACCAGCGGAAGTTTACGCTGTCAGTGGCCCTATTATGACTGCTAAACTCACAGAGCTCTTCCATACAAGGTGGAACCTCGAAGCGATACCGCAAGACTTTAAGGATGCTTCCATCATACATCTATACAATAGGAAAGCGAATCGCCTAGCTTGTGACAACCACCGAGACATATCCCTGCACTCTATAACAGGCAAGATCCTTGATAATGTTCTATTAAACAGACCTCAAGCCCATCTTGAGTCAGGTCTCCTCCCAGAGCGCCAATGTGGCTTCCGTCAGGGCAGATGTACGGTTTACATGATATTGACTGCCGGACAACTACAGGAAAAGAACAGAACAGTCACGAACAGAACATTGGTCTCTACACCACATTTGTCGGGCTAAGACATTCGACACTGTAAATCGCGAAGGGCTATCGAAGATCATGGCCAAATTTGGATGTACCGAAAAATTCACCAACATCGTTCACCAGTTCCATGATGGTATGATAGCCTGTGTACAAGATGACGGCGCGCACTCAAACCCGATTCCAGTAATTGACGGTGTCAAACAAGATTGTGTCATGGCTCCGACGCTCCTCAGCATGGTGTTCTCCACCACGTTAAATGATGCCTTCCAGAATAACAGTGCAGGAATTTGTCTTCGCTATCGAGCTGATGGAGGGCTTTTCAATCTTAGTAGATTGAAGGCCAAGACCAAAACTAAGACGGAAATTGTTCACGACCTCTTTTTCATCGACGATCGTGGACTATGCGCAACCAGTCTGAAAAACATGCAGGACAGCATGGACATCTTTTCTTTGGCCTGTGATGAGCTTGGTCTCACCATCATCACCGCGAAGACATTAGTAATGTACCGACCAGCACCAGGTGTCCCATATACCGAACCAGTAATCATAGTAAAGGGACTCAATACTAATAATAAGGTTGTATATTTCAGAAGCACCCTATCGCAAACTGCAACAATTGACGAGGATGTTGCCCTGCGTATTGATCGCGCCAGTGCGACATTCGGGAGCATTCGTGCCAACGTCTGAATCAGGCGTGGTCTCAGTTTGACAACTAAGTTGGTCGTATACCGCGCAGTGGTTCTACCAACACTCCTTTATGCTGCGTCATCCTGGACTGTCTATGCGAGACACGCTCGCGAGATTAACTCTTTCCACCTTCGGTGCCTAAGAAACCTCATGGAAGTATGTTGGCTCTATTGTGTACCAGACAAGGAAATCCTTTAAAAAATACCATATGCCCCGCTGACTAGATCCCAACTCCAATGGACTGGCCACATCGTCTGTATGCCAGACACGCGCCTTACCAAGATATTATTCTATTAGGAGCTGTGCGATGATAAACGTTTAAGGGGAGGGCAGAAAAGGCGCTTCAAGGAGCACATAAAAGACTGAAGCACTACAGCATCGATCCTAGCTCCTGGGACTCTACAGCCCTTGATCGCTCAGCTTGGCACACCCAGATCACTGCTGGCATCAACAAATTTGAAAAATAAAGAACACTGCGGGCAATTTACAAGCGACAGAAGCGGAAGGACAAATCCGAAAACTCTCCTACTCCAAACATTCTACACTCCTGCATGCACTGCAATAGAATTTTCCTGTCATAAATCGGACTGAACGGACATCTAGGAACTCATAAAACAAATTAGACAATCACAAATGCTTTATTGTTTTTCTACTAGTTCATCACATTTATTTGTTTTCATACCATGCTCCTCTTCGCTTGCGAAGGATAAACATCATCATCCTCATATGGAAACTCATGTATAATGAAGTCAATCCTCTAGTCTATTCAATCATTTCTACAACTCTTATAATATGCAATTGTGAATCGGCACCTATCAGACAGCAATAGCAAACTACTCAACATATTTATATTGCCTAGAACATCACCACAACAAAAAAAAATGCTGAATTGATGGCTACATCCTGAATAGAATATGCTACCAATTTTGATATAAGAAGTATGGCAGATTGCTAATCTTTTTTTCCCTTGCAAGACATCAACAAATAAAAAACCAAATGACATGTAGCCTGTAGATATCATTATTAAATAAAGAAATATTGTGTTTGCTTGTTTATATTATGTCACTATTGCCTCATGCCATCGTTGTCAATTTTTTCAAGGTTAAGTTACAGAAAGTAAATGATGGCTGCTGAAGTGTAGTCATGACAACGTTGAGATCCAGCAGTAGTGACAACCAATTACATAGTTTAGAATGACTCTTCAAAAGCACAGTGATAGAAGATGCAATTTTTAATTGTATTATGACACTTAATTAAACTTGTTGAGTTATATTCAATCTCGTGTTCTGTGTTGACTTGTCACTTGTTCTCAGTTGAATCTGGTTAGTTATTTTATATGTTATGTATTGAGTTTAGTTCAGGGACGTAGACATGATTGATTACCTTAAGCAGGAGAATTTGCCTAAATAAACATAAAAGAATTAAGAACGGTCACTTATCCCTTTGTGAGTAAATTGTTCATTATTAGATGGAAGATTTGAAGATCTTTTGGTGAGTAAATTGTTCATTATTAGGCGGAAGATTTGAAGATCTTTTGGTGAGTAAATTGTTCATTATTAGACGGGAGATTTGAATTTTTGTGAAAAATTACTAACGAAGGGGTTTTACCGACCTCTTGATTTAATTCCAAGTATTAAAACTCACGGTTAGATTTGTTGGGGGGGGGGGGGGTGTTAATATATACACTATACATCTGGTTCTGTGGCAGTTCTGTGTCCCTGAACTAAACAGCGCTCGTCATTGACGGCCAAAGTAATGGGTTCAAATCCAGCCGCAGGAAATTGTGCATCCGGACCGTTTAGAAAGCAATGGCAAACTATTAAACGTATTTATATTGCCTCGAAAATCGCTACAGCTAGTAAATTCTGGGTGGATTGCTACAACCGGAATTGGATATGCTGCCAATTTTTTTATACAATGTATATATATATATATATATATATATATATATATATATATATATATATATATATATATATATATATATATATATATATATATATATATATATATATATATATATATATATATATATATATATATAAAGTGCTTTTTTAGCTAGGAAAAAGGTAGGTAGGTATATGCTTAGTTTGCGATAAAATTCCACATCCCCACCTGGATATAATTAATCACACACACAAATACAATTGATTACTTGAAAAAATATTTCTAAAAATGTTATATACAAAACGTACGTTTAAATAGTTCGATATTTGGTTGTGAAGAATTCTTATGTTTGGACGCAAAGTTCGGAATTGCATTATCTAGAATCTAGATTCTATGTGAAATTTAATACAATTATCAGCAGAACTCGTTGTTAAGAGTAACCAGACGTTAACTATTGTTAATATGAAAGTTAAACTATTGTGAAACATACCTGCTCAAGCCCTTCTCCTAATTAATCATATGTTACATGATCCACACATCGTCACTTATCTTGGCTTACACTTCTGATGAATGTGGTCACTGGCAAGTACTTTAATTCGTAAACCAATAAAAAGCACAAGAAAGTTGGCTCAGCAAAGATAAATAAATGAGTGGGATTAGCGTGAAACATTATTCTGTAAATTTACCTCTAAATGACAACACCGAAACTAAACTACTGGCTTCCTTTGAATATGTGTGAATATCACTTGTACGGCCCCGGTCAGCCGGACATTTTACCCTTCGTTTATTTTCGCGAATATTCCTTTGTTCGTCACCATGGACATTACAAGACTTGTAGGCTACATTGTGGTTCATCCATCTAACGTGACGGATTTGACTTTTATGGTAATTTTCTTTGTCTGACAACACAAAATGAGCAACAGATTTGACTGTCCAACAGCAGAGCACAGATTGCAGTAGTGCCGTGCACGGGTGTACCTTCAAGTACATGCAGATAAGGAACACCCGTTGTATTCCGAAATACAGAAAGTTAAATGCAGCAAACATAAGAGAGGGAAGTCGTGGATGGGACGTGCTGAGGATGTCATACAAAGCTTGTGCATCTGTGGCAGCAGGTGAGAAATGGATAAGTTTACCCACAGATTTCGAAACTTGTTTGTGAGTAGTAATATCACTTAGCAGGTAATGCAGAGAATGGTGTCCCACAGCAGTAAAGAAAAATGTGCATGTTGTGGTCAGTGAGAATGCCAAAGTGGAGGATATTATTATATTCACGGATCGATCTGTGATTAGACATGCTCGCAGTGCTTGAGCTTTCACAGCTCAGTGCGCAGGTAAAACGATCAGGGAGGAGAGTGGGGCCTTTGTGGTTACTACACGTATCATGACCACGAAGACTGGCGGTGATTAGGGCATTTGAGTGGGTATACACACAGAAGGTAACGCAGGTCTGCATCTTGAGTGACTCTATGAGTATGATTAGGAAGGTACATGTGGATCTCGTTCACGAACAGTAGATTGGGACCTTCTTGATAAATGCGAGGCTGAAAGTTGTTACATTTATTTTCGTGCCGGGACATGTGGGTGTTAGAGGCAATGAAAGTGCAGATCAACTGGCCTCATGCGCGAATGTGGCACAGGACAATAGACGAGCTGACGTTTTGAACTCATTAAGAGATGTAGAACGTGAGAGTGAGAATACAAACAGAAATGTGTAGCACACATGATTTACATTCAGGTCGTGTGAATAAATTGTAATTAGCCACCACAGAAAATTCTGGGGGCCTTACCAGATATATCCCAAGTTCAAGAAACAGATCAAAAACGCTTTAGGATTAGGAAGAAACACCAACTTTAGCTCTTGCATACCAACTTTAGCTCTTGCATACCAACTTTAGCTCTTGCATACCACCTTTAGCTCTTGCATACCAACTTTAGCTCTTGCATACCAACTTTAGCTCTTGCATACCAACTTTAGTTCTTGCATACCAAAAATAAACTTCCAAGGGACAGTTTCGAAATGTGAAATTTAAATCAGTCAAGTCAGACTTGTGGCTATTGTGTCTGCTCACATGTAGGATTCAAGTCAGTTCGCAAACTTTCACATTTCTCACAGATTCACTTTGTCAATCCTATGACATTCTTCCAATCTGTCAATAAGGCACAGTTTTGTTGACTCTATAACATGGTGGTTCAGTACTTGCTGTAACCTTTGATGTACATGTCATACATGTCACATGCTGTAACCTTTGATATACATGTCATAAATGTCACATGCTGTAACCTTTGATATACATGTCATAAATGTCACATGCTGTAACCTTTGATATACATGTCGTAAATGTCACATGCTGTAACCTTTGATGTACATGTCATACATGTCACATTCTGTAACCTTTTATATATATGTCATAAATGTCACCTATGAAGGGTTTTGCATGGGGTCTGCTTCCCAATAGAATGTCAATGACTAAAAAAGCATGTCAAATTTTTATGAGTCTAGCCAAAATACGCAAATATTGCAGCTAAGCTGTAAAACATGACACAACACATTCCATTCTTTGGATTGCATCCAGCTAATCTGAAGGAATTTGAGAATGAACAGAGATGAGGTACTGTCTCATAAAGAATAAAGAAATCTAGAAATAAAGAAATCTAATGAAGATATTTATATAAATAAAAACACAATAGTGAGATGTGTCTATTTCTTAATTGATTTCTTCCACTTGTTATATTCTTATTTGTTCTCCATTTCCTCTTAGTTACACTATTTTTCATGTTACAATTTGTTACATTAAATGTATGTGCCCACTTAACAGGGAAGTACCGAAGAAGAGTTCAACTGAATATTTCATTTAATCTTGTTGATTTTTATCAAGGTGACAGAACATCCACATACTGATGCAAGAAAACAGCATACACATTTTTAAATGTACTTATTTTTATTAAATAAAAGAAAGCAAATTACCGGTAACTTAAAAACAAAGACCTTAAATAAACTGTTCTCGAATTGTGTGGAACACTTCCCCAAGAATTCACATCTTTAAACTATTTTGAGATTATTTGTTTGACCTACAAGTTTTCAAAAGTGTAGCTGAACCATTTTAATGGGATCAGGACTATCACATCCTGCCATGAGTATAACACCATGAGTACAACAGTATCCCAAGATCATCACATCCGGCCATGAGTACAAAAGTATCCAAGGATAGTCAGATCATACCCTGAGTACAACAGTATCCCAGGATAGTCAGATCCTGTCATTAGTACAGCAGTATACCAGGATCATCACATCCTGCCCCATCAAGGCCAGCACCGTGCCGTGGTGATGGGGCTTAGTTCAGCCATCAGGGGCTGGAAACTAAGACTGGTCGGGCAGTCCCATTCGAGCAGGACCATAGTCCTGCCCAAGTAAGCAGAGTGCTGAAGACGGAGGCATCCAGCCAGAAGGCGCACAGATAATCAGGATGCCACGCACAAAACACAATGGAAACATGTCTACATCTATAAATAGTTATGGTGCCTGCCCTGTGGCGGACGTTCAGGCAGGGACGGTGCCGGGCCCTATACCTCGAAAGGGCCCAACCTCAGTTACTGAAAGTCATTCTCAATTGCCTTGAGGAGCCAGGAGGCAAGGGAATAGAGCTACTGGCCAAAGAAACTTTAAACGACCAATAACAATAATGCACTGGAATGCTGAGGGTGTCAACAGTAAAAGAGATGGATACATCAAAAAATTGGAACTTGAAAATGTCCCCAGTGAAGAACAAGTTAATATATGCTGTATCCAAGAAACACACCTCAGCAGCGACATAGCCTTCAAAATTAGAGGCTACCAGTGCTACCGATCTGACCGAAAGGACAGGCGAAAGGGTGGAATTCTGACACTTGTTAAAAACAATATCAGCGCATGTCAGCTGGAAGTATATATGGAAGGGGCAGAATACCAGATGCTCCACCTAAAAACAGACAGTGCAGAATTCCATCTCCTGAACTACTACTGCCCAAATGATAAACCATTGGCACTAGACACAATTCCAGATACAGAGAGACTTATGGTGTGTGGTGACTTCAACAGCCACTCTCAGAGCTGGGGCTACGATCATATCGACAAGAGAGGTGAGGAACTTGAGAGCTGGCAGGATGAAAATAATCTCATCCTTATTAACCAGCCAGCTGACTCACCAACCTTCTACTCGAGAGCATGGCACACCACCTCTACACCAGATCTGGCATTCCACTCACCAGGCTTGGAATGGAACATCACACGTGTTTTTGGAAAGCAGCTTGGAGGTAGTGACCACAGACCAGTATTTCTGGAAATCCACAATGAATTTACCAAGGACAGCAGCACACTCACTAAGTGGAACTATAAGAGGGCAGACTGGAAAATGTACCAGCATTTAACCAGTGTTCTAGCTAAGGACATGAACTTGGACAAAGACATCAATAGAGCAGTGAGTGAATTTAATAGATGTATACTACATGCTGCTAGTAAAACCATACCCAGGGGGGCACGCAAAAACTACAAACCCTACTGGAGTGATGAACTGGAAAAGCTGCAAAATGAGATGGAAACATCTAGGCAGCAGGCTGAGAACAGACCTAGCCAAGAACATCACAACAAATATCAGCAAACAAAGGCTAAATTTCAAAGAGCCAAGTTACAAGCCAGACGGAGTAGCTGGAAAGAAAAAACAGAGTCGCTGAACCTAGAAAGAGATACTAGGAAATTATGGAAACTTGTAAAACAACTAAATGATGAAGGTACAGGGAGAAATACCAGGATCACACTTTATAAAGATAGAGACATTTTAACAGGTAAACATGCAGCTGATTACTTTGCAGATTCCTTTGCAGAAGACAATAACATCAAAGTCAGCCCTGACAAACAACAGGAGGTTCGAGAGAACCAGCAAAACATTGGACAAGGCGAACCTATACCTGAAGTCATGGAGGCACCAATCACAATGAGAGAACTGGAGCATGCAATATCCAAATTGAAAATGAAAAGTCCCCTTGAGCTGATGGAGTGTCCAATGAAATGATTAGAAACCTGGGAATTGCAGCAAGAGCAAAGCTACTGCAGATCTTTAACACAAGCTGGTCCACGGGTAATGTACCACAGGCGTGGAGAGAAGCAATAATGATACCACTCCTCAAATCAGGAAAAGATGGCAACACAGTCTCCAACTACAGGCCCATCAGCCTCACAAGCTGTCTATGTAAAACAATGGAACGCATTATCAATCTTAGGATGCAGTGGTACCTTGAAAGTGAAAACCTTCTGGTATCACAGCAAGCAGGTTTCAGACAGTGCTACTCTACTGAAGATCAGGCAACCTACCTCTCCCAAGAGATTGAGGGTGCCTTCCAAGAAAAGAAACTGGTACTAGCAGCATGGATAGACCTCAGGAAAGCATTTGATAAGGTCTGGAAAGAAGGGCTCCTAAAGAAATTGCGAAATTGCAGAGTTAGCTCAAGAATGTACAAATGGGTAAAAACATACCTGCATAATAGAAGAGCCAGGGTACAATTAGATGGTCGCACGAGCAAGAAAGTTCTACTGCGTCATGGAGTCCCCCAGGGAGGAGTCCTGTCGCCCAAACTTTTCTTGGTTTACATCAATGACCTAGTTGCTGAACTACCACACGGGATCAAAGTGGCAATGTATGCTGACGACCTGGTGATCTGGTGCACAGAAGAACATGCGACAGTGGCCACTAAACAAATACAAAGAGCTATCGATGCCCTAACCTTATGGGCTAATAGATGGTGCGTCAGCATTAACACAGATAAGTGCAGCACTACACTTTTTACCCTCTCACCAAAACAAAAAGCCGGTCATATCAAAATAGATGGAGAGCTCTTGAAAGAAGACAAACAACCCACATACCTCGGAGTTACTTTTGATGATAAACTGACATGGAAGCAGCACATAAACAAAGCAACAACAAAAGCCAGGAGGAAGTTAGCTATCCTGAGAAAACTAAGTGGAACCACATGGGGAGCCACTGGGAATATACTCAGTAAAGTTTACCAGCAAGGCATAAGACCACAACTGGAATATGGTTCAGCAGCATGGTGTCCTGCATCAAACACCACATTACAAGATCTAGATAAAGTGCAAAACCAGGCACTTAGAATAATGTTGGGAGCAATGAAATCAACACCCATAGCAGAGATGCAGAAAATGGGAAGAATGCAAACACTTGGCGAACGCAGAGACACAAAAGTACTAATTCAGGCAGAAAAGTTTCAGTGTATGCCAAGTCATCCAATGAAGGAAAGATTCCAAAATCTAGCAATGGGACGACTGAAAAGAAGCAGCTTTATCCATCAAGCTAAACGACTCCGCAGACAACTTACAGACCTACCTGAAGTTAACAGCCCCTTAAGGCCTGTACCAGAACAAACCCAGTGGAGTGAAAGACATGGAATGCCAATATCCATTCAGACCCATATGAAAGGAATACTAAGCGAGGACGAACAGAACAGTGTGCAGCGAAGGACAGTCACCCTCAGTTTCCTGGATGAGGAATATCCACAAGATATATGGGTCAGAGTATACACAGATGGGTCAGCACAGAATGCCGTGAGGAATGGAGGTGCAGGTGTATATATAGAATATCCACACAAGCCTAGAGATACAATCAGAACACCGACAGGAAAATTCTGCAATAATTATGATGCAGAAATCCAGGCATTTAGTGTGGCAGCTAAAAAACTGGTGAACTCCAACTCTGACCTACAGCCTGTGGTATTCCTGACAGATGCAAGGTCAGTGCTTCAAACTCTCCAGTCTGAAAAACTAACAGACTTGAAAAAACTACTTAGCGAATTGTCTTACCAGTATAGGGTAACCATGCAGTGGATACCCTCTCACTGTGGAATGCCAGGAAATGAAAAAGCAGACCAACTGGCTAAGGAAGGTGCTGCCGAAGACCAACCAGATATACCAATCACCTACCATCAGAAAAAACAGATGATCAAGTCAATAAGAAAGCCACAAACACCAACACAAGATGACTATCATATTATGAACAGACCAGAACCAGTTATAATTCTACGTCTCAGAACAGGACACAACCGACTCCGCAGTCACATGTATACAAAGTTCAAGATTGGCAACACAGCCATGTGTACATGTGGACAGGCAGCACAGAGTGCCAAACATATACTTCATTTCAAGAGTGTTCTGAGCATGAAACGCTGAGGCGGACATATTGGCCAGAGGAAACAACACTGGAATCAAAACTCTATGGGACACTGTATGAACTACAAAAGACAGTGAGTTTTATTAAGGAGACAGAATTACAGATATAGACATGTTTCAAGTGAACGAAAGAAGAAGAAGAAGAATCACATCCTGCCATGAGTACAGCAGTATTATATCATGGCACGATGTGATGATCCTGGGATACTGCTGTACTCATGGCAGGATGTGATGATCCTGGGATACTGCTGTACTCATGGCAGGATGTGATGATCCTGGGATACTGCTGTACTCATGGCAGGATGTGATGATCCTGGGATACTGCTGTACTCATGGCAGGATGTGATGATCCTGGGATACTGCTGTACTCATGGCAGGATGTGATGATCCTGGGATACTGCTGTACTCATGGCAGGATGTGATGATCCTGATCCCATTAAAATGGTTCAGCTACACTTTTGAAAACTTGTATGTCAAACAAATAATCTCAAAGTAGCATAAAGATGTGAATTCCACACAATTCGAGAACAGTTTATTTAAGGTCTTTGTTTTTACGTTACCGGTAATTTGCTTTCTGTTTATTTAATAAAAATAAGTACATTTAAAAAATGTGTATGTTGTTTTCTTGCATCAGTATGTGGATGTTCTGTCACCTTGCTAAAAATCAACAAGATCAAATGAAATATCCAGGTGAACTCTTTTTCGGTACTTCCCTGTTAAGTGGGCACATACATTTAATGTAACAAATTGTAACATGAAATGAAATATAGTGTAACTAAGAGGAAATGGAGAACAAATAAGAATATAACAACAAGTGGAAGAAATCAATTCAGAAATAGACACATCTCACTATTGTGTTTTATTTATATAAATATCTTCATTAGATTTCTTTAGTCTGTAGAAAATAAACCAGCTCCTAGGTTCATGGAAGATTCAGAATATTCATGGTAACAGCATCCATAGATGTCATTGTTTTGTGAATGCCCGTTTAACAAGATAGTACCACTTCTCTGTTTATTCTTAAATTCCTTCACATTAGCTGGATGCAATCCAAAGAATGGAATGTGTTGTGTTATATTTTACAGCTTAGCTGCAATATTTACGCATTTTCACTAGATTCATACAAATTTGGCATGACATTTTAGTCACTACATTCTATTGGGTAGCAGACCCCATGCAAATCCCTCTATAGGTACCATTTACGACATACATATCAAAGGTTACAGCAAGTAATAAACCATCACGACAGTCAACAAAAATGGACCTTATTGACAGATTGGAAGACTGTCATATGATTGACAAAGTGAATCTGTAAGAAATGTGAAAACTTGAGAACAGACTTGAATCCTACATGTGAGAAGACACAATAGCAACAAGTCTGACTTGACAAATTTGAATTTCTCATCTCGAATCTGCCCCCTGAAATTTTTTTTGGTATGCAAGAGCTAAAGTTGGTATGCAAGAGCTAAAGTTGGTATGCAAGAGCTAAAGTTGATGTTTCGTCCTAATCCTAAAGTGTTTTTGATCTGTTTCTTGACCTTGGAATATATGTGGTACGGCCCCCAGTCTCTCCTGTGGTGGCTAATTACAATTTATTCACATGCCCTGAATGTTAATTATGTGTACTGCATACATTTATGTTTCACCACTTGAACTGTGTGGATTCCTCTGACTCCCGCATCATCCCATGTTTTTTGTATAAGGATGGACATTCCCTGCTGATAATTAACTCTTAACTGGCGTTATCGAGATACCATTTTGTTTGCATCAAAAATAAGCATAGGGTATTTTACAATTTGGAATCATTTATATTCCTCCTACAATCTAATAAGAACAAACGTCACTGATCCTGCAGAATGTGTACTACATTTGACATCACTCTGACTCCAGTAACGAACATTACTGATCATGCAGAATGGGAACTAAATGTGACATCACTCTGACTCCAGTAACAAACATTACTGATCATGCAGAATGGGAACTAAATGTGCCCTACCAGTATTAGTTTCTAGCCCCTGACGCCTGAACTAAGCCCCATAACCACATCAAGGTGCTGAACCTCAATAGGGATCCATCTCTATGATCCCAGACACTTTATAATCTATATCCATCTGTATATTGTCAACTCTATATCTATAGCTCTATCACAAACCCTAAACTATATATACAACTCTACCACAAATCAGACAAATATTTAGATACCCCCAGTAATATAGCTGTGATACAAACAAAACAAATATATACCAGATTAAGATCTCTTGTTTCTGTCTCTTGACTCATTTCTTCCACTGTACGAATACTTTCCATGAAATTTCAACTGTTATAATCTCACCAGCAGTTTGACTCAAATTAAATTTTAATAATCTGAAAATAATTAAATATTGAAAATATACTCCAGAAATATCTAAGTTATACAAAACAATGACACCAAACCTGCAGAGGATTTACTGTATTTGTTCACATAGTTTCATACAACATCATCATGAGCTATATCATAACTTCATTGATTTGAATAAGGCCTGTTATTGATTTTTTAGAAAGGTCTATAGAAAATTATGAGAAATGTTTATTTTGACAGAAATTAATATAAATTGTTGAAGAACTCTACAAAAAAGTAACTGTTCTAATTAACAGCGATGTTGGTGACTTTTTCAAAACTGCAGGAATCAGTAAAATATTTGCAATGGCCAGCGTTATAGAATATATTTATGAGACACATCATGCAAGAAATGCCACATAACTATCAAACAAAAACAACATCAATTGGTGGCAGGTCTCTATGCAGCTTATGGTTTGCATATGACATGACTGTAAGCAAGAAGGAACATCAGGAACTACAAAACTTGAACAAGAACTTAACATTAAAAAAACCCAAAATATTTATATTAATACATGAGGGAATTAGTAAAAACTGTCATCACTAAATATCTTTAAATACTTAGGGTTTCCTCTTCTACATCATTCATTATCAAAATCCTGGTTAGCATGATTTAGTTTGGAGAACATAATGCATCATGTCATGGTTTACAGCTTGGCTGCAACATGTCTTTCTGCCAGACGCATCCAACAACTCCATGGCTTCTTTGTCACTTTGACATATAATATAAGATAGCCAACCTAACTCACACAATTTCCTAGTCACCTCATACAACATGCAGGGCTATTTTTTGCTTCCCTTTTGGGTCCTGATAACACACTGAAGACTAGACTATATGGAAAAATTATCACACAAATGTATCCAACGGAAATATAGAAATAAGATGCCGGAAGGTCAGAAAGTAAAAAACGTATCCTTCAAAATAGTTCCCTTCGGCAGCTACACACTTCTGCTAACGTGTTGTCACATTGGTAATAACGTCATCTGCATCCTTACATCGCTGTTCTTTTTCACTGTCGATTTCATTCGAGGACACAATAAAAAAGATCAGCCGATATAAGGTCGGGAAAGTATGTGTAGGCTTTTCCAAGTTTTGAACTAGAGCGAAGGAAAGTTGTGCTGGAATGTTGTTTTTATTGCCAGAGTATTATTTACCATGATTTAATTGCAGAAGTGCAAACAGTGAACAAATAATTGCACATTGATCATTGATATCTTTTCTCCTTTAAAAGATACAATCAGAAGAAAACGCAGAAAAATGGAGAACAAACAGTTGGATTATGCTGCAAAACAATGCACGGCACAGTGATCCCCTACTGGTAAAGCAGTACCTCACACAGCACGATGTGGTTGCCTTGAAACAGCTTCCATATTCTCCCGAACTTGCACTAGCAGTTTATTATTGTTCTCTGTACTGAACTCGAATTTTGATAAACATGACCCGTGTCAAGGTACACACGGCTTAGGCATTAGGAACAATAGTGGAGAGCGTCTGCTAGCCTTTTGTGCAGAGAACAGCCTAGCTGTAATGAATACATTTTTCAGACAACACCATAGAAGACTATACACCTGGACGTCGCCAGACGGAAAGACCAAAAACCAAATAGATTACATATTAATAGATCAAAGATGGAAAACAAACATTCTTCAATGCAAGACACTACCAGGCGCAGACTGCGACACTGATCATGAGTTACTCATCGCAAAGTTCAAGATAAAGATAAAAAAGACAACAAAAACTTCAATGATTACCAGATACGATATGACGTCAATACCGAAAGAATACAACATCGAAATTCAAAACAAATTCGAAAAATTACTAGAAATACAAGAAGAATACTCTCCAAATGAACTTGAAAACAAAATAAGTGACATTTTCAATGACTGTGCAAAAAACATGCTACACAAAAAGAGCAGGAAGAAGAAAGAGTATATATCAGAAGAAACTATGAGCATTATCCAAGAAAGAAGAAACATCAAAAATAGTTGTAAAAACAGAACAAATTATAGAATCCTGTCAAGGGATATACAAAGAAGAATTAGACAAGACAAGCAAAACTACATAAACAAAATATGCCTGGAAATAGAAGGGCAGAAAAGCCAAGGTAACAGTAAAACGATGTTCGAAAATGTACGACACCTAAGAGACAGCAAACCTCAACCATCATTAAAAGTGCTGAAAGATAAAAAAGGAAACATACTAACAGAAGGGAAGCATATCTTACATAGATGGAAGGAATACTGCAGTGAGATGTATAATGACCCAAGAAAAACCAAAAACAGAACAATAAACGAATATGAAAAGGAGCCAGAACCCACAAAGGAAGAAGTAAGATACGCAATAGAAAGTTTAAAGAAAGGTAAAGCCCCAGGCAATGATGGCTTAACAACTGAAATGATACACGCAGGCGGTGAGACCGGAATCAAGATTTACCACAAACTCTGCTGCAAAATATGGGAAAGCGGTACATGGCCGGATGAATGGAAAAAATCATTATATATACCCCTCCCAAAAAAAGGCGACCTTCAGATTTGCTCTAACTACCGAACTATAGCACTTATAAGTCAAGCAAGTAAAATAATGCTAAACATCATAATGCAAAGAATCAAACAGAAATTAGAGATGGAGATAAATGAAACACAGGCTGGTTTCAGATCGGGCAGAGGAACAAGAGATCACATTCTTAATATGAGATTGATCATAGAAAAGTGTAGGGAATTTTCAACTGACCTGCACATGTGTTTCATAGATTACTCAAAAGCGTTCGACTGCGTCCAACACCAGAAACTATGGGAGATAATGAACAGCATGGGTTTCCCAAGACATCTGATTCATCTAATAGAGGAACTTTACCAATATCAAAAGGCTGCAGTGAAGTTAGAGGACGATCTCTCAGAGTGGTTTGAGGTACAGAGTGGAGTAAGGCAAGGGTGCACACTCTCCCCATACCTGTTCAACATCTACGCTGAAAGTATAATGAGGAACGTGAGAGAAGACATACACAACGCTGACTACCACGCTTTAAACATAGGTGGATTCCTAATCCCGGAACTACGCTACGCAGACGACACAGTACTTCTTTCAAACGATATAAAGGGATTGGAACAACTAATCAAGAACACAAAGAAATATAGCGAAGCACAAAATTTGTATTTAAACACGCAGAAAACAAAAATCAAGTCAACAGATATAACAACACAACAACCAAAAATCAGAATAGACAATACCGAGATAGAATGTGTGGATAAATTTGAATACTTAGGAGCAAACATCAACGGTGCAGGAGACTGCATGGCAGAAATAAGGAAGAGATTGGCAATGGCATATTGCAAAATAACACGACTGAAAAACATATGGAAAAACAACAAAATAGAAACGAAAGTGCTGATGTTACGAACTTTTATTTTTCCGGTTGCAACATATGGCTGGGAAACATGGACTCTAAGTAAAACAGCGGCAAAGAAGATCAACGCCTTCGAGCTGAAATGCTACAGAAAGATACTTAGAATATCATGGAAGGATAAAATCAGAAACTCAGATATTATAAACACACTGAATATTCCAGAGTGTTGGTTACTAAACACAATAACAAAAAGAAAACTACGCCAGTTTGGTCATATAAAGAGACATAACTGTTTAGAAAGACAAATAATGGAGGGAAGAGTACCTGGGAAGAGGAGAAGGGGCAGACCAAGAAGACGATGGACTGACGACATTAAAGATAGTATGAATACATCGCTAGAAAATGCAAGCCACATCGCCCAAGACAGAGAGGTTCAGAGAGTTCATTGGGAAGACAACGTTCTGGAAGGAATACGTCACATGACACTGAACTCGGCACTGAAAAGAAAGCGATTCAATGATGCAGATGATGTTATTACCAATGCGACAAGACAACTGAGTGAAATGTCACAGAATGAGTTCCACGAGTGTTTTCAGCAACTGTGTACACGTTGACAAAAGTGTGTAGCTGCTGAAGAAGAACTACTTTGAATGAATTGTAGCGTCGATAATTATATTGTTACTTATTTCTATATAATTACGTAAATCCTGGAACTTTTGATCCTATCTCATATTATGATCAATCTCGTATTGTAACAAATCTCGTATTGTAATAAATCTCGTATTGTAATAAATCTCGTATTGTAATAAATCTCGTATTGTAATAAATCTCGTATTGTAATAAATCTCGTCTGGGGTCGAAGAGTTCTCTGGAGATGGCCTTCTTGTGCGCTGTTTGTAAGCTTGTTCCTGTGCCTTCTTTGATTTCTGTGATTCATCTTTTACATGGTCTGCCTCTGGCTTTAAAACCGTTATGTCTATGTGTCATGGCCATTTGTGGCATGCTATATGTCTGTAGTCTGGAAGCGTGTGAAAACCACTTGATCTGTTGTCTTTTGATGTGTTCTAATACTGGTATTGTTTTGGTTATCTGTCTGATGTTATCGTTTCTAATTATATCTCTTAATGACACTCGTATTGTGATAAATATCGTATTGTGATAAATCTCGTATTGTGATAAAACTCGTAATGTGATAACCCATAATAACATTGATATGTATCGAAGCCAACACTGTTTTATAAAAACGGCAGGGGATTTAAGGACAAAATATTTTGTCACAATGGCGCCACGGCAAAATAAGTAGAATGATATCCACTGATTTAGATCATATCCGAATGATTTTGCCACTTCTCAAACATCATCAAGTCAATGAAAATACCGACAGCAAGTTTACAAAGATCAGTATTGGTGTTTTCTGGACAGTAGTTTTACCATTCAATGGTTATCTCCCATGTTGTTCTCGAATCATGCGTGTGTTGGTGTGGTTCAATATAATGTATCTCTGATGATGAGACACGTCTCTTTTAACCGCGAACGTTAGTTAGATTTGGTTGTGCCTGAGCTTTTAAACATCCAAAAATAGTGTAGGTCGTTGTGGTTCTGGGTATCCAGTCATCACGACTTTATAGTTAAGTTTACGAGTGTTCTTCACTTAATTTACTCAAATCTCTTTGTGCCTCATTGCTTGTGTTTTATTGACCATATCTCATTGTCTGTTTCTCATTGTCTGTGCTTCATTGTATGTATCTCCGTGCCTAGGTACCATTGTCCGTGTCTCAGTGTCTGTCTCATTCTCTGTGTACCATTGTCTGTGTCTCAGTGTCTGACTCATTGTCTGTGTTTCATTGTCTGTGCCCCATTTTCTGTATCTCACTCTGTGTGTTTCATTGTATGTATCTCTGTGTCTGTGCCCCATTGTCTGTGTCTCATTGTATGTATCCCACTCAGTGCCGGATTTACCTATGAACTAGACAAGCTACATCTTAGAGCCCACACTTTCTTGGGGGGGGGGCCCCAACACATTTTTATTTCACTATCTATATATTGTTAATCGTTATAGGGCCCCCCATATATCAAATAGTCTAGTGCTCCATATCTCAAATAGCACAGGGTCCTATCAAGTCTATATCCGGCCCAGATCACATTGTATGTATCTCAGCGTCTGTGCCCGTTTGTGTTCCAGTGTGTGTCCGATTCTGTGTCTCATTGTCTGTGTCTCAGTGTTTGTATCTCATTGTCTGTGTCTCAGTGTTTGTATCTCATTGTCTGTGTCTCAGTGTTTGTATCTCATTGTCTGTGTCTCAGTGTTTGTATCTCATTGTCTGTGTCTCCGTGTTTGTTGTTCCCTAAATATATATTCGGTAACTGTACACTTCCCAGGATTGTATATCGTCAGTTATTTTCATTCTTGTCTCACCGTGTCTTCTTACAAGATGAGTGCTGAGATGAGATGAATAGTTATTGATGATTGAGAATAGTAATTATTGATGAGTGAGAAAAGTAATAATTGATGTGTGAGAAAAGTAATTATTGATAAGTGAAAAGAGTAATTATTGATGAGTGAGAACAGTAATTATTGATGAGTGAGAAGAGTAATTATTGATAAGTGAGAAGAGTAATTATTGATGAGTGAAAAGAGTAATTATTGATGAGTGAGAACAGTAATTATTGATGAGTGAGAAGAGTAATTATTGATGATTGAGAATTGTAATTATTGATGAGTGAGAAGAGTAATTATTGATGAGTGAGAAGAGTAATTATTGATGATTGAGAATTGTAATTATTGATGAGTGAGAGAATAATTGAGTGAATTGAGTGGGACGACTCGGTCATAAGGTGACATATTTTTTCCTGAACGTAGTCTTTCCTATGGATCTCTTGAATTCTCCGCGGTCTTGAGCAAGTTGCCCTGCATCTTCCAGTGACATGAGCAGGCATTCTTGAATGTCTTTTGTCCAACGGCGTCTTGGTCGGCCTTTGTCCCTGTTGCCTTCTATCATCCCCTATATTAACACTCTCTCCGCCGTCGTGTCTCTTAATATGACTGAAAAAAGATAGCTTTTTCTTTAATATAGTGTTAAGCAGCCAGCCTTCCTGGACGTTAATTGTTCGTAACACCTCCTGGTTTGTTTTCTTCGCTGTCCATGGTATTTTCAAAACTCTTCTATAACACTTTAATTCAAATGATGTTATTCTCTTGGCCACTGTTTTATTAAGTGTCCATGCTTCACATCCATATGTTGCCACAGGAAATACACATGTTCAGACGACTCGGTGTCGAGTGAATATGAGTAAATACGATGTGGTTGGTGAAAAATGAAATAAATAAATTCACACGAATTCACAATATAATTCACTCATCTTTTTAATTCAACATCAGATATTGTAGTAATTTGAACAAACCAAATTTGAGATCTGACCATTCTCAGATTACAGTTGCATAGTAACAGTTAAAATGGGGTCCATGTTTACATGTAAACTACATGGGGTAAATGATAGTATTTACAGTAAATATATGTATACTATCATGTAAATCGTTGTATGTAAACTACTCTATGTAAATGATTGCATTTACACTCTCAGGAAAATGCATGTATTTGTACTGTATCGGGTAAATTATTACATGTAAACTGAATCAGGGAAATGATTGTATGTAAGTTACAATAGGTAAACTGCTGTATGTAAATTACATTAGGTAAACGATTGTCTGTAAACTGCATCTGATGAATATGTGTATGTAATCTGCATCAGATAAATGGTTGTACGTAAATTTCATCAGGCAAACGATTGTATATAAACTTAATCAGGTAAATGATTGTATGTAAACTGCATGAAGTAAATGATTGTTTGTAAAAATGCATCAGGTAAATGATTGTATATAAACTCATCAGATAATGATTGTATGTATAGTACATTGGGTAAAAGATTGTATGTAAACTGCATCGGGTAAATGGTTGTGTGTAAACTGAACCACGTCAATGATTGTATGTAAACTACACTAGTTAAATGATTGTATGTATTTATATCAGGTAATCTAGAGTTACTATATTCTCTCTTGTTAAAAAACATATTTTCGACCTTAAACAAGGGAACGCATTTATATATGTAAAATATATCGTTTATATTACAATGTATTACTATTCTAACGGTTTATATTACAGTTAATACATTTTCTAACGTTTTATATTACAGTTTATATTACAGTTTATATTACAATGTATACATATTCTAACGGTTTATATTACAGTTTATATTACAGTTTATATTACAATGTATACATATTCTAACAGTAACTGCATAAATCTTCTTATTTTCATATGAAAATAAATAACGTAATCATAGATTATTTTGTTTAAAAAAAACCATAACAAAATTATAACTTGAATATTCTTACTTTCCTGAAATGAAAAACACGAACTAAGTTTCCGAAATTAAGTTTACTACACATCTACATAAAAATGTAGCTCTCATTATGACGATTCTTGCCCGACCGTAATCTTATACTTAACAAAGTTTGTCATGCTGAAGTCGGGTTTGTCATGCCAAAAGGTGCAGATGTTGCAGCAAAGCTGTAATATCTGAAGATTGAATTTGATTAGAGATGTTTCATTATTTTTTTAAGCAACTATGAACTAACGTGGTTGCATTTGTGGGTTTCATAAATGACCCACTAGACAAACCACTCATGCAACAGAAAATCTTAATAGATGATATACCGTTATATTGTGAGTCTCTTATGGAAACTTTGTAGCATGTCATCTATTCAATTATAGACCCCCTCTGAGAAGAAGGCTCCTTCCAATGGGCATTGCACTAAGCTGAAAGCTGAAGTCTCCTGGGTATAAAAGAAAGCTAAGAAAAACCACCCCACTGCACATACGAAGAACCAGCTAATCGCTCGCAGTTCCTGTGGTTCTCAAACAAACAAAATTTTACAGCATTCAAACAATTTTTGTCCATTTATGATGTGACAGTAATTGGTTCAATACGTTATTATTCTTATATTTTTTTACGAACATTTTCCAATTATTAAAATAATAAAATATGTAACATCATCAATAGGAACTCCAGTGTGATTAAAACAGACATTGGAGAGTGATTACACCAGACATTGGAGAGTGATTAAACCAGATATTGGAGAATGATTAAACCAGACAATGGAGAGTGATTAAACCAGGTATTGGAGAGTGATTAAACTAGATATTGGAGAGTGATTAAACAAGACATTGGAGAGTAATTAAACCAGACATTGGAGAGTAATTAAACCAGACATTGGAGAGTGATTAAACCAGACATTGGAGAGTGATTAAACCAGACATTGGAGAGTGATTAAACCAGGTACTGGAGAGTGATTAAACCAGACAATGGAGAGTGATTAAACCAGGTATTGGAGAGTGATTAAACCAGACATTGGAGAGTGTTAAACCAGATATTGGAGAGTGATTAAACCAGATATTGGAGAGTGATTAAACCAGACAATGGAGAGTGATTAAACCAGGTATTGGAGAGTGATTAAACCAGACATTGGAGAGTGATTAAACCAGACATTGTAGAGTGATTAAACCAGACAATGGAGAGTGATTAAACCAGATATTGGAGAGTGATTAAACTAGATATTGGAGAGTGATTAAACAAGACATTGGAGAGTAATTAAACCAGACATAGGAGAGTGATTAAACCAGACATTGGAGAGTGATTAAACCAGACATTGGAGAGTGATTAAACCAGGTACTGGAGAGTGATTAAACCAGACAATGGAGAGTGATTAAACCAGATATTGGAGAGTGATTAAACTAGATATTGGAGAGTGATTAAACCAGATATTGGAGAGTGATTAAACCAGACATTGGAGAGTGATTAAACCAGACATTGGAGAGTGATTAAACCAGGTACTGGAAAGTGATTAAACCAGGTACTGGAGAGTGATTAAACCAGATATTGGAGAGTGATTAAACCACTCGTCTGGTGATTAAACTGGAGGTCGCACAATGGAAACGAAAGAATGATATCTTAGTCCAAAGATATTGCAAAGTCAGCAAAGGCGTCAAAATGGGACGAATTTTGCCAGGCGAAAACACGCGAAAAGTCATTAAAATTGTTCTGGCGTTTACACAAATCCATGAATGGTCTGATAAGACGCGTGACTATTGCCGATTTCCAAAGCGACGATACCGTCTGGCAGAAGACGGACGAGATAAAAGGTGCGGCGTTGCTGGCACACTACACCGCACAAATTGGTCGGAGAAATGTGGAGGCATATCAAGAAATCAGGAGCAGTGTGAGCAGAGGTTGTTATTTCTTTTGTACCAGGGTTTGTTTGTTGCTGTGGTGGCACTGGCAATTCTGACTCTTAGCCAAATTCAGATCGAAAGACTGGATATAATCCAGAATGCAGGAATGCGTATCATACTGGGATGCACAAGAGACACATCGACAAGAGCTATGCGATACCTACTTAACTGCCCAACAGCTGAGCACAGATTACAGTATTGCCGTGCACGGGCGTACCTTCAAATACATGCAGATAAGGAACATCCGTTGCATTTCGAAATACAGAAAGTTAAGGCAGCATACTCAAGAGAGGGAGGTCGTGGATGGTACGTGCTGAGGATGTCATATAAAGCGTGTGCAAATTGCAGGATGTGGCAGCAAGTGCGGAATCGATAAGTCTACCCACGGATTACGAATACTTTTATGATAATTTGTATGGTATTAAAGTTGTAAATCTACTGCTGAAAAATACTAATACAGAACAACAAATACAATATAAAAAAATCATTGTGAGTGTCGTATGTTTGTTCTGTCACATATGATGCTGGTAATAAAACATTACGCTTTATTTACGGCACATATAAATTTATGTTTTTATATATTAGATCTGTAATAAAATATAAATTATCCTTCATTAAGTAATAATATTAGGTCTGACTCTGTGACAGCGTGGTACAGATTGTACAGATTGTACAGATTGTACAGACTGTACAGATTGTACATACTTCTGAGAATCACAGCAAAATGATCAACAGATGCTTCTTGTCTATACAATACAAAAATATACAGTTTCTGTTGTATTTTATTATGTTTAATAGATATATAATTTATTTTCATTAAAATTATGCTAATTAGCCGCGATTTTGAATATCAATTAGTACTGTGTTCATCTGAAAATTCCAGAAATGTGATCAACATAAGCGCCTTGTCTTCACAAACACAAAAATGTATAGTTTGTGTATTTTATTATTGAAAATAACTAAGATAATTCAGAAATTATCAGCATGGCTACATTGTGTTTTATTTATATTCATACACCACCAATCTTTTGAATGGATACCTACAGGCAAAAGAGTAGACCAAAATAAACACTCAGAAGAACAATACTTAGAAAAGGAAACCAATCAATATTCATAATAAGCAAACAATTAGAAGACAGAATTGATACCATTGATATGTAGATATGTCTATATAGAAGAATAGGGATAAATTCATGGGGAAAAAAAGAGATTCTAGCAATACTTTGTATGAAGAAAGAATTATTAAAGGATATAAAGAGTAACGAAACAAAATATTTTGGACATATTCAAAAATATGACACCTTGTTGGAGACCTTACATGTGGGTAAAGTCGAGTGTAGCCAAGCAAGAAATAGTGAGATATACAAGTGGGAGATTAACATCACGAAATGGACTGGTTGTTCACCTACAGGGGGTAAAGCTATGAACATAATACTGAAATTTTCTTTATCACTTGATAAACACTGATTACAAACACAAATCAACGTTTTCGACCAAAAGGTCTTTATTAAGACTGCATCAAATATTTAGGTACAATGATTATAGCAGATGGAATAAGTTCAACAGAAATAAGAAGCAGAATAGGACAGGCAAAAACTACATTCAGGAAAATGAAAAATATATTGTGTAATATGACCTTGTCATTAGATGTGAGAAAGAGAGTTCTGCAGTGCTATATAACTCCTTTACTAATATATAGATAAGAGTCTTGACCAATAACAAACTGAAAAGTGGGAAATTAGAGGCACTAGATGTGGTTCTCTAGAAGAATGCTGAAACTACCATGGACTGCCAGAAAAACTAATGTGGAAGTGTTGAAAGAGTCAAATGCGAAACGGACCATAATCAATAATATAAGGAATAGACAATCTTCATTTTTTGGCCACTTCATGAGACAGGCAGGTTTGGAGAACATAGTCACAACAGGCAAGATTGAAGGCAACAGAGACAGAGGGCGACAACCAGTGGCGTAGCGAGGGGCGATGGCGCCCGGGCCAGAATCATAATTTTCCGCCCTTGTGACATTAAAAACAAAATAAGTCAGTGGTTGTAAAAACTGGAGGAAAATATTTATTTGAAAACATATTAGGTACATAAATAAAAATACATAATCATATAACTTTATAACTTGTTTTATAACGTTATAACTTGATAATTTGTTTTATTGACAAAATGACCAAATTACTCAATCTTGTGGAGCTCATGGTATACAGTAATTTTTTTTTTATTAACTTTAACTTTGAGAAGCTTCGTTCACACACTGAAATGCTGATAGTTATTGTTAAAAATATGCGAAGCATTATCGCGATATTCGGTACGCTAAATCCATAGTTGCATTGATGAACAAACTTCAGAAGCTCGAAGGATAACTTCATAACTATATCTTGGTCTTTTGCATCAGATACCTTGACGAAATTGCGTAACCTCTCTTTTTCGATTTCAAACTCTTTCACATCGATGTCACTGGACTCGTCTTCCAAGTCACACTTGTATTCTGGGTTTAACAAGTTGCTTGGTGTGAGGAAAGAGTATTTAACATCTCATGCTGTTGCTGAAACCTAGTCTTGATTTTTGGGTGTTATTCTGTCCACTGATTCGAACATTTCTTGTCTTAATTTAATATCATTATTTAAACCAACATCTGCAGCTTTCTCACCAGCCATCGTTTTGTTTCTCTTATTCGACGAGGAGCTATATCGATGCTAGATCTTCACAAACATTTTTAGCATAATCCATTGCGTCGTTGACTATAACATCAAGGTTGTAGACTAGGAACAATTGTAATGCCTGAATTGTTATAGCACATTGATGCAAATTTAGACCTTTCGCCTTGAGATACGATTGTATATCATTTATTTCATAATGAACTCGACTCCACAATCTAAGGAAGGCCAAAAATGACAACGACTGGAGAACAGGAAGTAGGAGTCCAGCGTCTGATCTTGTCACTGCATTTTCGTTTATGTTCTGCAAAAGTGATTCCAGGACTTCAGTAATATCATTATAATGGATCTTCATGATCCATTATAATGGATCTTCGTACCTTGCACTCCAGCTTGTTTCAACAGGGCGTTCTATACATTGGCCTGCAATGTCGGTAAGAACTTTACAGCGATGAGTGGAAGACGAAAAATAATTTAAAACTCCATCCATAGTGCCAAAAACGTAACTGAGTCCAATGCTATTGACGCTGTGTGTACTCCCACCAGATTCAAAGTGTGGTTACTGCAAGCAACATACTGGGCATTTTGATTAATTGCCTTGATACGCGTTTGTACACCAGAATGTATTCCCGACATGACAGTTGCATTGTTGTATGCATGTCCACGACAATTGTGAATGTCCAGTACATCGCTTTCAATTTTGTCCAGAATCATTTTCGATATATACTCAGCCATTTTGCCTTCGGTTCCAGGAAAGTCGATATATACACAGCCATTTTGCCTTCGGTTCCAGGAAAGTCGATATATACTCAGCCATTTTGCCTTCGATTCCAGGAAAGTCGATATATACTCAGCCATTTTGCCTTCGGTTCCAGGAAAGTCGATATATACTCAGCCATTTTGCCTTCGGTTCCAGGGAAGTCGATGAATGATTCAATCACTCGAGTTTTGCATAAAACAGTATTTAGTTCGTTTTGTTTTTGTGTGAGAAATCTGGTGTACTATGGAATACAACAGTCAAGTACTTGGCTTCCTTCACTTCAGCAAGTATATTGTTTTCGAACATAATTGCCTAGACAGTTTATGAATTCATTTGGAATTTCGGGTGATAGGTAAGACCCGATAGCTTTTTTAAATTTTTGTTTTGTTTTTTGTTTTTGTGACTTCACCTTTGTGAGATGTTCACAAAGAACTGGATCGTACTTGACAAGAAGATGAACAAGTGCTATGAAGTTGCCTTTAATTCCAGTGGCACTATCATCCACAATCTCCCTGTGACCTCGCAATGCTAGATTTTGTTTGACAAGAAATCTAATAATATCTAGTATATCTTGACCAACAACTGCCTCCACTTTTGTTCTTCTTTGACAGTCACATTATGTGCTTCTTTGTCGATCGTTGTACCAGCCTGCAATCTTCTGCAATCTTCTCTCCAGACATTTCCACTTATTGAAGTTTTCATTGTGTGCCATGTGTAATTCATGTTCTGCAACTTTGGGATTTATTTTCCACCATTGGTTGAAACCGTCAATAGTTTTGATTCCAGATTTATTGATGGGCGACCTACCCATCCCAAACAATCGGCAGCAGAAACAGAAACAGTCAATGTTCCTTTAAAAGGGGAATAGGCCATCTGTGTCCTCAATACCTTTTCGCCAATCCCTGTGAGAGGATGCACAAAATGTACCATCAGTCGATCACCACAAACACTGTCCATCTTAGTACGTGTAAAAACCATCTGTTTACATCTTACTTTGGCGGGGGCAGTTATAGTCATCGCTTTGTTCTTTTTAAGAATAACCTTTTTAGA